>BSQZ01000091.1:995000-1096702 GCA_033239005.1 Lamellibrachia satsuma
TTTGTACCTGCCCCTCCCTCACAAAACAGATTGTACCTGCCCCTGCCCTCACAAAACACTTTGTACCAGCCCCCTCCTTTACAAAACAGTTTGTACCAGCCCCTCCTCACAAAACAAATTGTACCAACCCCTCCCTCATAAAACAGATTGTACAAGCCCCTCCCTCACACAACATATTGTACCAACCCCTCCCTCACAAAACAGTTTGTACCAGCCCCTCCTTTACAAAACAGTTTGTACCAGCCCCCTCCCTCACAAAACAAATTGTACTGACCCCTCCCTCATAAAACAGATTGTACAAGCCCTCCCTCATACAACATATTGTACCAACCCCCTCCCTCACAAAACAGTTTGTACCAGCCCCTCCTTTAAAAAACAGTTTGTACCAGCCCCTCCCTCACAAAACAAATTGTACCAACCCCTCCCTCATAAAACAGATTGTACAAGCCCCCTCCCTCACAAAACATATTGTACCAACCCCTCCCTCACAAAACAGATTGTACCAGCCCTCTCCCTTACAAAACAGATTGTACCAACCCTCCCTTACAAAACAGATTGTACCAACCTCCTCATAAAACATATTGTACAAGCCCCCTCCTCACAAAACATATTGTACCAATCCCCTCCCTCACAAAACAGATTGTATCAGCCCCCTCCCTTACAAAACAGATTGTACCAACCCCTCCCTTACAAAACAGATTGTACCAACCCCTCCCTCATAAAACATATTGTACAAGCCCCTCCCTCACAAAACATATTGTACCAACCCCTCCCTTACAAAACAGATTGTATCAGCCCCTCCCTTACAAAACAGATTGTACCAGCCCTCCTCACAAAACAGATTGTACCAACCCTCCCTCACAAAACAGATTGTACAAGCCCCTCCCTCACAAAACACATTGTACCAACCCCTCCTCACAAAACAGATTGTACCAACCCCTCCCCTCCCTCACAAAACAGATTGCACAAGCCCCCTCCCTCACAAAACAGATTGTTCCAACCCCTCCCTCACAAAACATATTGTACCAGCCCCCTCCCTCACAAAACAGATTGTACCAACCCTACCTCACAAAACAGATTGTACCAACCTGTCCCTCACAAAACAGATTGTACAAGCCCTCTCCTCACAAAACAGATTGTACCAACCCCTCCTCACAACACAGATTGTACCAACCCCCTCCCTCACAAAACATATTGTACAAGCCCACTCCCTCACAAAACAGATTGTTCCAACCCCTCCCTCACAAAACAGATTGTACCAACCCCCTCCCTCACAAAACAGATTGTACCAGCCCCTCCCTCACAAAACAGATTGTACCAACCCTCCTCACAAAACAGATTGTACCAACCCCTCCCTCACAAAACAGATTGTACCAAACCCCTCCCTCACAAAACAATGTGTACCAGCCCCCTCCCTCACAAAACAGTTTGTACCAGCCCCTCCCTCACAAAACAGTTGTACCTGCCCCCTCCCTCACAAAACATATTGTACCTGCCCCTGCCCTCACAAAACAGTTTGTACCAGCCCCCTCCTTTACAAAACAGTTTGTACCAGCCCCCTCCCTCACAAAACAAATTGTACCAATCCCCTCCCTCACAAAACAGATTGTACCAACCCCCTCCCTCACAAAACAGATTGTACAAGCCCCTCCCTCATAAAACAGATTATTCCAACCCCTCCCTCACAAAACAGATTGTACCAACCCCTCCCTCACAAAACAGATTGTACCAGCCCCTCCCTCACAAAAAAAATGTACCAACCCTCCTCACAAAACAGGTTGTACCAACCCCTCCCTCACAAAACAGATTGTACCAAACCCCTCCCTAACAAAACAATGTGTACCAGCCCCCTCCTTCACAAAACAGTTTGTACCAGCCCCTCCCGCACAAAACAGTTTGTACCTGCCCCCTCCCTCACAAAACAGATTGTACCTGCCCCTGCCCTCACAAAACAGTTTGTACCAGCCCCCTCCTTTACAAAACATATTGTACAAGCCCCCTCCCTCACACAACATATTGTACCAACCCCCTCCCTCACAAAACAGTTTGTACCAGCCCCCTCCTTTACAAAACAGTTTGTACCAGCCCCTCCCTCACAAAACAAATTATACCAACCCCTCCCTCATAAAACAGATTGTACAAGCCCCTCCCTCACAAAACATATTGTACCAACCCTCCCTCACAAAACAGATTGTACCAGCCCTCTCCTTACAAAACAGATTGTACCAACCCCTCCCTTACAAAACAGATTGTACCAACCCCTCCCTAACAAAACAATGTGTACCAGCCCTCCTTCACAAAACAGTTTGTACCAGCCCCATCCCTCATAAAACAGATTGTACCAGCCCCTCCCTCACAAAACATATTGTACCAACCCTCCCTCACAAAACAGATTGTACCAACCCCTCCCTCACAAAACAGATTGTACAAGCCCCGTCCCTCATCAAACAGATTATTCCAACCCCTCCCTCACAAAACAGATTGTACCAACCCCCTCCCTCACAAAACAGATTGTACCAGCCCCTCCCTCACAAAAAAATTGTACCAACCCACCCTCACAAAACAGATTGTACCAACCCCTCCTCACAAAACAGATTGTACCAAACCCCTCCCTAACAAAACAATGTGTACCAGCCCCTCCTTCACAAAACAGTTTGTACCAGCCCCCTCCCTCACAAAACAGTTTGTACCTGCCCCCTCCCTCACAAAACAGATTGTACCTGCCCCTGCCCTCACAAAACACTTTGTACCAGCCCCTCCTTTACAAAACAGTTTGTACCAGCCCCTCCCTCACAAAACAAATTGTACCAACCCCTCCCTCATAAAACAGATTGTACAAGCCCTCCCTCACACAACATATTGTACCAACCCCTCCCTCACAAAACAGTTTGTACCAGCCCCTCCTTTACAAAACAGTTTGTACCAGCCCCTCCCTCACAAAACAAATTGTACTGACCCCTCCTCATAAAACAGATTGTACAAGCCCCCTCCCTCATACAACATATTGTACCAACCCCTCCCTCACAAAACAGTTTGTACCAGCCCCTCCTTTAAAAAACAGTTTGTACCAGCCCCCTCCCTCACAAAACAAATTGTACCAACCCCCTCCCTCAGAAAACAGATTGTACAAGCCCCCTCCCTCACAAAACATATTGTACCAACCCCCTCCCTCACAAAACAGATTGTACCAGCCCTCTCCCTTACAAAACAGATTGTACCAACCCCTCCCTTACAAAACAGATTGTACCAACCCCCTCCCTCATAAAACATATTGTACAAGCCCCCTCCCTCACAAAACATATTGTACCAATCCCCTCCCTCACAAAACAGATTGTATCAGCCCCCTCCCTTACAAAACAGATTGTACCAACCCCTCCCTTACAAAACAGATTGTACCAACCCCCTCCCTCATAAAACATATTGTACAAGCCCCCTCCCTCACAAAACATATTGTACCAACCCCTCCCTTACAAAACAGATTGTATCAGCCCCCTCCCTTACAAAACAGATTGTACCAGCCCCCTCCTCACAAAACAGATTGTACCAACCCCTCCTCACAAAACAGATTGTACAAGCCCCTCCTCACAAAACACATTGTACCAACCCCTCCTCACAAAACAGATTGTACCAACCCCTCCCCTCCCTCACAAAACAGATTGCACAAGCCCCTCCTCACAAAACAGATTGTTCCAACCCCTCCCTCACAAAACATATTGTACCAGCCCCCTCCCTCACAAAACAGATTGTACCAACCCTACCTCACAAAACAGATTGTACCAACCTGTCCCTCACAAAACAGATTGTACAAGCCCCCTCCCTCACAAAACAGATTGTACCAACCCCTCCTCACAACACAGATTGTACCAACCCCTCCTCACAAAACATATTGTACAAGCCCACTCCTCACAAAACAGATTGTTCCAACCCCTCCCTCACAAAACAGATTGTACCAACCCCTCCCTCACAAAACAGATTGTACCAGCCCCTCCCTCACAAAACAGATTGTACCAACCCTCCTCACAAAACAGATTGTACCAACCCCTCCTCACAAAACAGATTGTACCAAACCCCTCCCTCACAAAACAATGTGTACCAGCCCCTCCCTCACAAAACAGTTTGTACCAGCCCCTCCCTCACAAAACAGTTGTACCTGCCCCCTCCCTCACAAAACATATTGTACCTGCCCTGCCCTCACAAAACAGTTTGTACCAGCCCCCTCCTTTACAAAACAGTTTGTACCAGCCCCCTCCTCACAAAACAAATTGTACCAATCCCCTCCTCACAAAACAGATTGTACCAACCCCTCCCTCACAAAACAGATTGTACAAGCCCCTCCCTCATAAAACAGATTATTCCAACCCCTCCCTCACAAAACAGATTGTACCAACCCCTCCCTCACAAAACAGATTGTACCAGCCCCCTCCTCACAAAAAAAAAAATGTACCAACCCTCCTCACAAAACAGGTTGTACCAACCCCTCCCTCACAAAACAGATTGTACCAAACCCCTCCCTAACAAAACAATGTGTACCAGCCCCTCCTTCACAAAACAGTTTGTACCAGCCCCCTCCCTCACAAAACAGTTTGTACCTGCCCCCACCCTCACAAAACAGATTGTACCTGCCCCTGCCCTCACAAAACAGTTTGTACCAGCCCCTCCTTTACAAAACATATTGTACAAGCCCCCTCCTCACACAACATATTGTACCAACCCCCTCCTCACAAAACAGTTTGTACCAGCCCCCTCCTTTACAAAACAGTTTGTACCAGCCCCTCCCTCACAAAACAAATTATACCAACCCCTCCCTCATAAAACAGATTGTACAAGCCCCTCCCTCACAAAACATATTGTACCAACCCCTCCCTCACAAAACAGATTGTACCAGCCCTCTCCCTTACAAAACAGATTGTACCAACCCCTCCCTTACAAAACAGATTGTACCAACCCCTCCCTAACAAAACAATGTGTACCAGCCCCCTCCTTCACAAAACAGTTTGTACCAGCCCCATCCCTCATAAAACAGATTGTACCAGCCCCCTCCCTCACAAAACATATTGTACCAACCCCTCCCTCACAAAACAGATTGTACCAACCCCCTCCCTCACAAAACAGATTGTACAAGCCCCGTCCCTCATCAAACAGATTATTCCAACCCCTCCCTCACAAAACAGATTGTACCAACCCCCTCCCTCACAAAACAGATTGTACCAGCCCCTCCCTCACAAAAAAAATTGTACCAACCCACCCTCACAAAACAGATTGTACCAACCCCTCCCTCACAAAACAGATTGTACCAAACCCCTCCCTAACAAAACAATGTGTACCAGCCCCCTCCTTCACAAAACAGTTTGTACCAGCCCCCTCCCTCACAAAACAGTTTGTACCTGCCCCCTCCCTCACAAAACAGATTGTACCTGCCCCTGCCCTCACAAAACACTTTGTACCAGCCCCCTCCTTTACAAAACAGTTTGTACCAGCCCCCTCCCTCACAAAACAAATTGTACCAACCCCCTCCCTCATAAAACAGATTGTACAAGCCCCCTCCCTCACACAACATATTGTACCAACCCCCTCCCTCACAAAACAGTTTGTACCAGCCCCCTCCTTTACAAAACAGTTTGTACCAGCCCCCTCCCTCACAAAACAAATTGTACCGACCCCCTCCCTCATAAAACAGATTGTACAAGCCCCCTCCCTCATACAACATATTGTACCAACCCCCTCCCTCACAAAACAGTTTGTACCAGCCCCCTCCTTTAAAAAACAGTTTGTACCAGCCCCCTCCCTCACAAAACAAATTGTACCAACCCCCTCCCTCATAAAACAGATTGTACAAGCCCCCTCCCTCACAAAACATATTGTACCAACCCCCTCCCTCACAAAACAGATTGTACCAGCCCTCTCCCTTACAAAACAGATTGTACCAACCCCTCCCTTACAAAACAGATTGTACCAACCCCTCCCTCATAAAACATATTGTACAAGCCCCTCCCTCACAAAACATATTGTACCAATCCCCTCCCTCACAAAACAGATTGTATCAGCCCCTCCCTTACAAAACAGATTGTACCAACCCCTCCCTTACAAAACAGATTGTACCAACCCCTCCCTCATAAAACATATTGTACAAGCCCCCTCCCTCACAAAACATATTGTACCAACCCCTCCCTTACAAAACAGATTGTATCAGCCCCCTCCCTTACAAAACAGATTGTACCAGCCCCCTCCCTCACAAAACAGATTGTACCAACCCCTCCCTCACAAAACAGATTGTACAAGCCCCCTCCCTCACAAAACACATTGTACCAACCCCTCCCTCACAAAACAGATTGTACCAACCCCCTCCCCTCCCTCACAAAACAGATTGCACAAGCCCCCTCCCTCACAAAACAGATTGTTCCAACCCCTCCCTCACAAAACATATTGTACCAGCCCCCTCCCTCACAAAACAGATTGTACCAACCCTACCTCACAAAACAGATTGTACCAACCCGTCCCTCACAAAACAGATTGTACAAGCCCCCTCCCTCACAAAACAGATTGTACCAACCCCTCCCTCACAACACAGATTGTACCAACCCCCTCCCTCACAAAACATATTGTACAAGCCCACTCCCTCACAAAACAGATTGTTCCAACCCCTCCCTCACAAAACAGATTGTACCAACCCCCTCCCTCACAAAACAGATTGTACCAGCCCCCTCCCTCACAAAACAGATTGTACCAACCCTCCCTCACAAAACAGATTGTACCAACCCCTCCCTCACAAAACAGATTGTACCAAACCCCTCCCTCACAAAACAATGTGTACCAGCCCCCTCCCTCACAAAACAGTTTGTACCAGCCCCCTCCCTCACAAAACAGTTGTACCTGCCCCCTCCCTCACAAAACATATTGTACCTGCCCCTGCCCTCACAAAACAGTTTGTACCAGCCCCCTCCTTTACAAAACAGTTTGTACCAGCCCCCTCCCTCACAAAACAAATTGTACCAATCCCCTCCCTCATAAAACAGTTTGTACCAGCCTCACAAAACAGTTGTACCTGCCCCCTCCCTCACAAAACATATTGTACCTGCCCCTGCCCTCACAAAACAGTTTGTACCAGCCCCCTCCTTTACAAAACAGTTTGTACCAGCCCCCTCCCTCACAAAACAAATTGTACCAATCCCCTCCCTCATAAAACAGATTGTACAAGCCCCCTCCCTCACAAAACATATTGTACCAACCCCCTCCCTCACAAAACAGATTGTACCAGCCCTCTCCCTTACAAAACAGATTGTACCAACCCCTCCCTCATAAAACATATTGTATAAGCCCCCTCCCTCACAAAACCTATTGTACCAACCCCCTCCCTCACAAAACAGATGGTATCAGCCCACTCCCTTACAAAACATATTGTACCAACCCCTCCCTTACAAAACAGATTGTACCAACCCCCTCCCTCATAAAACATATTGTACAAGCCCCCTCCCTCACAAAACATATTGTATCAACCCCCTCCCTCACAAAACAGATTGTATCAGCCCCCTCCCTTACAAAACAGATTGTACCAGCCCCCTCCCTCACAAAACAGATTGTACCAACCCCCTCCCTCACAAAACAGATTGTACCAATCCCCTCCCTCACAAAACAGTTTGTACCAGCTCCTTCCCTCACAAAACAGTTTGTACCAGCCTCCTCCCTCACAAAACAGATTGTACCAGCCCCCTCCCTCACAAAACAGTTTGTACAAGCCCCCTCCCTCACAAAACAGTTTGTACCAACCCCCTCCCTCACAAAACAGTTTGTACCAGCCCCCCACCACATGGTTTATTCGGCACTGCAAACCAGTATATCATGTTTAATGGATATAAAATTATAATAATATATTATGGTAACAGCTCCTATATCGATATGGGCACTAATTACAATAAATGCCCGACTCGACTACGACTAAGTCGCCACATCATGGGTGCTACGACAACAATGTTCTCTGCCGCCCTGGAGCCAATGTAAGGTGTCTTCTGATTGCACTGTTCAGAACTAACAGTAAATGTGACTAGTACAGATATCGTCTGGTGACATTTAGTTAACACCGGCACGGTTTTAATGGAACGACGAACACAGTGCCACGTTCATCTTTTAATCACACACTTTGGGTGCATCTTTGGCTTTCCCAACAGTCCACATTGTAAATATTGCCAGTGTTCGTCTTTTAATCACACACATTGGATATGTCATGGCTTTCCCAACAGTCCACACTGTAAATATTGCCAGTGTTCGTCTTTTAATCACACACATTGGATATGTCATGGCTTTCCCAAAAGTCCACATAGTAAATATTTGCCAGTGTTCGTCTCTTAATCACACACATTGGAGATGTCATGGCTTTCCCAACAGTCCACATTGTAAATATTGCCAGTGTTCGACAACACATTGACTTTATTAAATGTGGGGTTTTACACACCAGTTTGATGAAGCCAACATCATGCAATTACCTAGAAAGGTTTCGAGATATAAGTCAGAGAATTATTGACCAGTGAGTTTAACATCAGCAGCGGATAAAAAATTAATATAACAGACTGTGTATATGCTAGCAGCGTGAATATGTTTAAAAACAAAATTGACAAATACCTCAGAAGGGTGGGTTATATATAAACGAAACATCATTGAACTCGCGATAAGCCAATGACTTCCTTGTCCACTTGCTATCTGATTTTTTTTCCTCGATGGCAATCTTATTCAATCTTGTTTTCCCGAGCGTCGTATCACAATAGCACTTGTGCCAACTACTCGTCAACATCTGATGTGACGCTTGTGCCAACAAAATGACTTGGGAATGTTACAAACACGTCCTGGAAAGTTAAAAAAAATTACGAGACGACAAAATACCCGCCATACTT
The DNA here is from genome assembly GCA_033239005.1 of Lamellibrachia satsuma. Lineage (NCBI taxonomy): Eukaryota > Metazoa > Annelida > Polychaeta > Sabellida > Siboglinidae > Lamellibrachia > Lamellibrachia satsuma. The sequence continues at coordinate 1,003,883 of BSQZ01000091.1, forward strand.
ATTACTGAATTGAAATAATATATAATAGTAATAATAACAATATTATGATTGTTGTATATTAGTTACCGAACAATTGATTGGTTAATTGGTTAAACAAATACCAGTTAGTGCACCATACGTCAGGTAATTAGTAAGCCGATGAGTAGTTATGTCAGTTCATGTGTTAATGAACTGTTTGGGTAAATTCATTATGGTATCTTTGAGCGCTTGGGAGAAGTTGCTTTATCCAAGGGGCATGTAGGCTATATTCTGCTTTGGGAAAATAAACCTGATCAAGGCAATTTGTTTGGTCAATTACGTAGCGCCGTCGAATCCAACATCCGTTCCCAAAAGCCGTATTCCATTATCTAAGCATACGAGTGCGGTTGAGTCCAACATCTAGTCACAGGCGCCGTGAAGTAAATTACCCAGATTTGGGCGCCATGGAATTCAATATCCAGGATGACGTAGAGTCAAATAACCGTACCATGCTACAGCGCCAGTCTAGTTGACTCAACCATGTCGTAAACATGTCCAAAAATCTCCAACAAACTCTCTGGTTTAAATGGAAGCAACCTTTACCACCGTGACGTGTTTGTTGCATTAGTTTAATCCAAAACAACCTTTCGTTCACATTGGTGAAATAATGAGCCATTTGCGTCGTGTTTGTCTACATTGTTATCACAGTGCTAATTAAATGGCTCGACATCAATGATGACTTGTATGTGTATTTGTTGCGTAAATGTAGCTGCCATAACGAAACCTAGGTTACTAAGTTAAGTGACAACGTAGGCCCTTTAAGTTAGATTTTAATTTTTCGTGGATATTTCCGTTGCATCGAACACACAATTGGATGAAAACTGCTTATACACTTATGACATTGTTCTGTGTATTCATTGTTTGAAGCGGATTTGGTTTAAAAATACGACTTTACTTAAACTAATTTTATAAAGCCGGCAGTTAGCTGTATTGAGTTTTATTTTGGAAATGCCCATTTTAGCACCGTTGACATTGTTAGCATATATAGACACATATATGTATTTTTAATAGAGGTTGCAAATGTACCCAATTATTTATACCATCCTTATACTATTTCCTTTAAGCTTCAGTAACAATATCTGATGAGGCACTTTACCGAAAGAGTTTCTAAACATTTCCATAGATACTGTCTACTGGGGACCCTTGGGTACGCACTTAGTGATTTCATCAAAGTAGAAAACACTAAAAATTTGGTCATCGTGACTTCACATTTTTTTTAATTAAGTTATGCTTAACAGGGAATTCCACGTCTTTGTTCATTAAGATATTCATAGCTCTACGAAACACCATAGTTTTCTCAAAGTTATCAATCGTTTTATATTTTATGGCTTTGCCTTTCAACAGTTATTGTCATATACAGACATGCAAAAAATCCACTCCGAGCTTCGCAGGTCACCGCAACATTTGTATTTGTCTCGTAGCGGCCAAGTTGCCAGCGGGCTGCCTGCGCTGTCTAGAAACGATTGTCAGAAAGACGATAACATCCATGGGCTATCAAACAACACATGTGAATCCATCCATTTAGTTTATATTACTTTAAAAATCCACCCTCAACAGATTTAGCCTATCGCGAATCCGGGTCGTTTAGGTACTAATATGTAGGGTGTGAATAGTTTATGTACTAATATGTAGGGTGTGAATAGTTTATGTACTAATATGTAGTGTGTGAATAGTGTATGTACTAATATGTAGGGTGTGAATAGTGTATGTACTAATAAGTAGTGTGTGAATAGTGTAGCCGCACTCGGTTTAATTAAAAAGTGCGTATTTTTGTTCAAATCATCGAAGGAATTGACTTTAGTCGTTAGATCTGGTAATGCTCAAAATACTGGATATCCAAAACGGTAAACGTTTGATGGGGTCAAGGCTGATCATGGACGTGACCTTCACTACTCGGCGAGCACATGACACCATTCGTAGAAATGAGACAAGCAAAAAAATCGAATTAAGGAGGGACCTTTAAGCTGTTGAAGTTACTTCTAAGCTCATAACCTTGCAACTCACAATGCTTCACGTAATACTTAATAGTTATGTTTGCGTCCCAAACTGTAAAACCATGACAATAACATTGTGAGATCAGAATTTAGACATGTATCTCATGTTAATAGCTTGAAATTCCGAGCGCTTGCGAGACGTACGTATTTTGGTTTGACCTGTCTGTTTTACAGCAGGTGCCGTAAAGTTTCACTAATGTCAAAGAAATCACGCGCCAAGAGAAAACAGTTGTTTCTTCAACCATAACTTATCCCAACTGTAAACATGTGAGTGATTCACCACGCACATAAGCCATTGTACATCTTCTTACACTGTAAAAACAAGTGTTTTGTTATAAACACATAAACACATTACATGTGTTTAAATTTGGAAATGAGTGTTTATTTATGCTCACATCCGTGAAATGTTGTTTTATGTCTTGCATTTATGCAATGATATTTCATTTAAAACACATTATGCCACGTATTATTTTAATTAAATCGTATCCTAGTCATATTTACTTAAATTGGGAAGTTGTCATGATACGAAAACTTATGTAGGCCCATAGTATACATTATACTTCATGTTGTAAGCCTGTCATGCCCTGTACGTTTGGTATGCAAGCATTTACTTGCCGACTGCAAATGCAATCCTGACCTATGTGCAACTTTAGTAGGAAAACAATACGGCAAAATGTAACTACGCTTATCTGCCAAGCGTTTAAACATAAACACGGTGTTTATTTTCAATCACTTCATGAACGTTTAAAATTGAACGCATACTGATTAATTGCCGATAGAAGGCGATATTGAATATTTTGATATCATTATTTCATATGTCCATCTGATCTCTCTCTCTCTCTCTCTCTCTCTCTCTCTCTCTCTCTCACTCTCTCTCTCTCTCTCTCTCTCTCTCTCTCTCTCTCTCAGGAACAATTTATTAAAAATAGACTGAAAGTTGCTGGCTGGCTGGGTTGGTTATAGGTTTGGCTTACAAATTGTGGTATTTTAAAGTGGTGCCATCTAGCGGAATAATTGGTATATTTTATATAGCACTTTGTTAGTATACGCCAGGTGGAAAAAACTCCCTGACCGTGGCGCCACTTAGCATATCACCAGTAGTACAGCCAAATATTGGGGAATTGTTCAAATCATGATAGAAGCCCAAAACTTGGTGGATGTGTACTGTATTATATGTAGAATCACAAATGGTTGGTACTAAACGTGGGAACAAATGCGAACACCATTAAAATGGCCGCCATTTCCAATATGGCCGCCAAATATTGGGGATTTGTTCACATCATGATAGAATCTTGAAATGTGGAAGATATGTACTTTATTATATATATATATATATATATATATATATATATATATATATATATATATATATATATATATATATATATATATATATATATATATATATATATATATATATATATATATATATATATATATATATATATATATATATATATATATATATATATATATATATATATATATATATATATATCATAAATGAAAGGTACCCAACGTTGGAACCATTGGGAACACACCACGTGATCGATATTTCCAAGATGACCGCCAAATGCTAACAGCTAATTTACAAACAAATCTATATGCAATTATGTTCCAATTTTGATAGAAGCATGAACTTTGGTGGATATGCACTTTATTATATGTAATATATGTAATTGTCTACTTTATGTAACGTTTTAGCGTCTTGGAAATGACAGCCACTTGATGTTTTCCCATTGGTTCTAACGTTGGGTACCAATCAATTCTGATTCTACATATAATTAATGCATGCGAGACCAACTGCTGGAAATATTGGTTTGTTTGTTGTTATCATAAAGTAAATTATTATCAACTAATCTTCAGCTAGCATAACAACGCAAACTATTTGTACGTTACCAGAATGCGTTTTTAAGAGAAATAGCTATAAATAAAAATGTAGCAACATATTTCACTGCAACAATTTTTAAAAATGTTGTACAAAAAACATCGAACCATTGGAAAACATAAATCATACTGTTTGCAACATCGATTGGTATAAAAATGGCTTTGATGGTTGGTCGTAACAGGCAATTTAGTGTAGAAAACCAATTGTAAAATTGTGTTTGTTTTCTGTTAATTACATACTAATATATTTACGCAAACAGTTCAACAAATGTGTAGTACTCAATGTATGAAGTATTTGCTTCACTGGGATTACATCGTGACATTTACATTGACTTTAATTTACATCCTCACATTGTTGGTGTCAACGTTGATCCTGGTAACGTCATTTACAAAACTTCACTTGTTCTTCTAATCATCCTAAATCTCAATGATTACAATTAATTAAGGAGTAAACACATGTAAAAACAAATAAAACTCTTTTTTTAACATTGAAACCAACAGAAACAAACTGAATCACTTATCATATTGTGTTTACTGAACTCTAATGAGAATTGCGCCACATCATACAACCCAACTTTCATTTCAACTACAAAACAAATCAATACAATTTAAACTTCAGAGCTGGCCACAAAAAAACTGTTGGACAACATTTCCTGACAAAGGTCACGAATGTAATGTTGCTCTCCTAGCTTTAGTTGAGCAAATTGTGTCACTTACAACAACAAATACAATCTTCTATTTGAAGGACGCGTATTTATCATCACAAAATATGCAAAATACATCCACAGTTTCTTTACTGACTGTCTTCTAAACAACGCTGGATTTACCCTTTCCTTTCAGCTTTTCTTTTCCATTTTCCTTCCTCTTCTCAGTTTGTGACAGTTGAATATTTTTTTTCAAGGAGACAATGACGTTCTGCAGGATACAATGACGTTTTTTTCTCATTGGTGGTAACTTTTTCCGCTATTAAATTACTGACAGGAGTGTCGATAAAATCAATGTTTCCCCTTTTGCTCCTTCCTCTTATACCCGATGGTTTTCTTGGACCCCGCCTTCGGATAGGGAAGATCATTTTGTTGGCGAGTAGCAACGCTCCTTCTCTTTTGTATTATTTCCAGCCTTTAGAGTTTGCTTCCGCTCATCCCGTGACGGCCTAGAATTGGAACTACTTGATGTTTCAGCAGCGTCCAGTGTCTTATGTTCCATGGCTTTGGCTGGAGGGAGGTAATTCACTCTCTGTGTTCTGTTCAGGGTCTGGAACCTCACCACCAATTTCTGGGTCATGTTCTGAGGCATTTCCATTGGCGCTCTGCTCTGCAACATCATCACTCTGTTGTTCTGGGTGTTGGTGTTTGGCATTTCTCTGTCCATGACGTAAAAACGTTTGGGCACTGCTCATTTCTCCCCTGTGTGAGTGCCTCACTTCTCCCTCCATTCCCTTCTTCTCAACAAGTAACAACCATCTTGACCTACTTAAGTTCTAGGCATCAACTGTTGGTGCAGCTAGCAGTATAAACACCCGTGACTACGGCAGGGTGATTGTCATTTCCGATTCCACATATAATAAAGTACACGTCCATCAAATATCATGCTTCTATCATGATTTCAACAAAGGAATCCCGTATATTTGGCGGCCATCTTGGTGTTCCCGTAGGTTCCTACGTTGGGTACCAATAATTTCTGATTCTACGTATAATACAGTTCATGTCCAACACATTTCATGCTTATCAAAAAAATTAAAATGGTGAGCTTACGGCTTCATTACACTGCTGCAACTTGATTATCAATTCAAAATGGACAGTGCGGAGTGGTATGTTGCCTGGACAACGCCATTGTTTTTACAACTTGTTACTTCATTGCAACTGTGCATTTAAGTATAGGTATCATAGTATTTAAGTATACGTAACATAGTATTTAAGTATACGTAACATAGCTTTTCAAACAAAAACGAACGTTATTTTGCCGTATACATAATTTTCAAACACTACCCACAATTGTATGCAATCGACATTGAGAGATTTATCAACAAACATTAGGAGTTTAACAAATGAAATGACGATGTGCATAATCTGCGTTGAGAGATTTATCGACAAACATTAGGAGTTTAACAAATGAAATGACGATGTGCATAATCTGCGTTGAGAGATTTATCGACAAACATTAGGAGTTTAACAAATGAAATGACGATGTGCATAATCTGCGTTGAGATATTTATCGACAAACATTAGGAGTTTAACAAATGAAATGACGATGTGCATAATCTGCGTTGAGAGATTTATCGACAAACATTAGGAGTTTAACAAATTAAATGACGATGTGCATAATCTGCATTGAGAGATTTATCGACAAACATTAGGAGTTTAACAAATGAAATGATGTGCGTAATCTGCATATCAAATGTGTAAATTGTGGCAGTGGTGACATCGTGAGTGATTTACATTGCATTCACTATGTGGCGCCACTGCTGGGGAGTTTTGGGAAAGCACATTATAAAACTGTGTTTGTGTACTAACCTCGATTTACGAGGCTCCGTGAAGTGGCGCCACCATTTGTCGCTGCCACAACCGCCTCGTTCTAAAAAGTGCATTCCATTGTGAAGGAACCCGGATGTTTGCCCATATTCGGGGGACTCCTTCTAACTCATAAGTTATACAGTCGACAGCAAAGTAACAAAAGCATCCAGCACTGCCTGTGGCATATTAAGGAAGAGCTAGTCGCCCGTGACGTGTTCATCGGCAACGTGCCGCAATGAAGGCCAATATGGCAGCTCACAAAACTCCCACAAACCAACCTCTCCAAAAAAGCAACCAACATCAGTGAAGTGACTGGAAAGATATCTCAAGAATATGCTGACCAATGTGCCCAAATTCTGTAAATTACCTTAGGGCTTCAAGAAGATCGGAGTGCTGACAGTCTTCAACATCACTGGATATGACATGACGTGACATGACGTGACGTGACGTGACGTGACGTGACGTGACGTGACGTGACGTGACGTGACGTGACATGACATGACATGACATGACATGACATGACATGACATGACATGACATGACATGACATGACATGACATGACATGACATGGTAATTACCTCCGAAAAAACAGTCCTATTTGTTCGGAATTAATATGAAAATGCTAACCTTAACCTTATGTAACCTCTTACCTCGTAGCGCATATATATATATATATATATATATATATATATATATATATATATATATATATATATATATATATATATATATATATATATATATATATATATATATATATATATAAATATATATATATATATATATATATATATATACACTTTATTAATGTCACTGTGCCTAACCCTCATTATTTCAGTATATGTGTGTGCGTGCGTGCGTGTGTGTGCATGTGCGTGTGCGTGTGCGTATGCGTGTGTTATTAATAAAATGTACAATCGTGCTGCTACCGTGTCATTAGAAATGGTAAATAATGGGGAATCATCAGCGTATAATTATTTGTTGAGCCAGTAATAAGGGGGCTATGTTGAGTATATATAAACACCAGGTGGTCACACACCTCCGATTATCTGTGCCATTTAAGGTTAATGTTGTACCGAACACGGTTATCGTGTCGTCTCGTCTCTCAATCTTTCCATGACGTGTTTATAAAATTCCCAGGTCATTTTGTCAGCGTGTGCGTCACGGCAAAGAGTGCGTCAAGACAAATGTCGCCTTGCCTTGGCTCACAGCCGGGTAATACCTCGCATTTAATGCGGTCATCGGACGGGCCGTAAAGGTCGACGAGTCACCGAACATTAATTCTCACACATGTTGGATGTTGGTGCCAGGCGCAGTCCCCGCATTCTACGTCAGTGACACAGCATGCGATAATAAATCGCACATCCGTAGTATTCAGTAATTCGTATTAAAGTCAAAGTATTTGGCAGAATCGTCTGAGCCGAGTGAATGATGCACGTGCGTTGTCGGTTCGTGGTTTGCACTGAGTATCGTTCCAACTCCCAAGGTGAAAAACAAACTTATGTGCACAGGTGATCAAATCCAAAAACATCCATTAAAAAGTCCCGAACGCTTATTAAAATAATACATGGCAATAAACGATTTTAGCAGAACGCACAAGACTTATGTTGTCCTTAAAATTACCAGAGAACGAGTCACATAGAGACTTGATTGAAACATAATTAGATAGAGATGGAGCAGGCCGCCTGTGTAGAATTTGATTTGTGACGTGGACTTATTTGAGACCATATTTGTGTAATAGTCCGATTTAGCTTTGGTCATTTGTCTGTTGCAGTAGTGACACTGTTTTGAATAACGTGACTTGTCCAAAGACGAGTGTGATTTGCGCCATACACGCTCAAGATAACGACGGCGCCTTTTAGATTGTAGAATTTCGGGAGTCATCCATGGAGCGGGTTGCTTTTGTGACACAGATTTGGATCTCACAGGTGTATGTTTGTTAAGTAAAGCCTTGAGTAATTGATAGTATTGTCCACACAAATCGGATAGGTGTCCTTTTGGATATTTGATTAGGTCAGATTTAAAGATGTCAGCCTTTAAAGCAGCAATGTTAATCTTGTGAATATGTATATAAAATGCATTGTGTTTTGACTTTACTGGAGTTCTAGAACCGTTAACGTCGACAATGACAGTGTGGTGGTCTGATAAACCATCCGAAACTGTAGGAGTCTGGATATTGCAACAAGTTGAACGAGTTATCAAGAGGTCGAGCCAGTGGCGATGTATGTGTGTCGAAAAGGTACCATGTTGTTTCAAATTAAAATATACCAGGATGTCAGTAAAGGTAGCTATTATTGCTGAAGGTGTGTCCAAATGAAGATTAAAACCACCGAAAATATAAAATTCTAAAAGCATAGTAGCCAAATTTTTCAACAGATCCTGGAATTCTTTAAATAAATTGGCTGGGTGTCCTAGAGGGCGATAAATACAGACGAAATTAGCGAAGGAAGAAGAATCTGAAATTTCAACACAGATGGATTCAAAACTTTATTCAGGGTTCGACTGTAACTTAGAACTGTTGTGATACCAAAAAAGCCAACACCACCACCTTGTCACATTGACCGTGGTCGATGATGGAAGGTGTAACCAGAAGGAGAAATGTCGGCAATGCATGCGATTGTATCATGTGGTCTGAACCAGGTCTCAGTGATAGCAAGAATGTATAATATACATTATTGCTGTCACTGAGAACTGATCGAACGTTTGTGGTAGCCAACTGAATGTTACTCCTGTCAGCAGGCCCAGGATTGAGACTTACGTATCCTGCTAGCAGTAGAATTATTGCTAATTTAAATGTTGGCGTAGAGCGGGGGATTGGCAGTAACAAAGGTTAAGACATGGCAAGCTGTGTAAAAAGGCAACGAATGTTTTATTCTCGTGGGTTGGGGAGGGGATATGTCCATGAGGGGCTCTGTCCGTGATGGTTATGTCCATGCGGGGTTATTTCCATGAGGAGCTATGTCCGTGAGGGGTTATGACTGCGAGGGGCTCTGTCCATGCGGGGTTATGTCCGTGAGGGGTTATGTCCGTGAGGTGCTGTGTCAATGAGGGGCTATGTCCATGACGGGTTATGTCCGTGAGGGGTCATGTCCGTGAGGGGTACTCCACTAGAAACAATAGGGCCAACTTATGGAAATGTATAATCATATTTCTTATGTGATCAATGTTATATTAATTAGAATGGTGTCTGCGGACTTTCGGGGGCAAATCGGACATCGTATGTGGCCAACATAGATTTTTGTATTCATCACATCCAAATCACACTAATGCCGTCATATATAGTTGTGATATTTTATTAAAATATTTAATCTGGTACACATTTTTTTATTTGCACCAGTCTAGTGCGCCACCGCTCCAGTACTCTGCATAAGATAAAATAACACGGTTCTTTTTTAAGATAAGGTTTCAAAAACGAACATATTCTTAAAAATATGTAACTGATCTAACCATGTCAGAAATATTTCCATCGGCACCGAAGTAGTTATAGTGTGCTAATGAAACATCAAAAGAGCAGCCCATAAAGAGCAGCCCATGTAACTTCCGGTATAGAGGCTTCTGGGTAGCCTCAGCGCCCTCTAGCGGTGACCTACATCCACCACGAGCGCCCCCTAGCGACTGGAGATAACCCTAACGATCATAACCCCAACATGTTGACATGATTCCGATCTGTTGATGTCATGTGTGACGACCCTTGACCTCAGTAGTGACCGCTACCCTAACGTAGTGACCGCTAGTCTATAACGTGAGCGCTACCCCGATCCTTGAGGAGTAATTTTATTCCAAGACATATAGTGGTTCGACGTAGTCCGCGATACCCTAACCGTTGGTTCGTTGTGCCCCGCGTTACCCTGTTGCTAACAGACACAACACCTCATTGAATGAAATCATCAAGAAACTTTAATATTTAATAACGATACATCATATTAAAGCACATAAAATATAGTAATATAATTATTTAAAAAATAGTTATATATCAAATCATATAAATATAGTAATATTTAAAAAATAGCCATATATATCAAATCATATATATATCAAATTAAAGCACATAAAATCATATAAATATAGTAATATCATTATTTAAAAAATAACCATATATATATCATATTAAAACACATAAAATCATATTAATTATTTAGAAAAATAGCCATATATTTAATCATATTAAAGCATATAAATATCGTTCGTTATTTCATTTAAAAATAGCCATATATAAAGCATATAAAGTCATATAAATATCTTTCATTAGTTCATTTAAAAATAGTCATGTTAAAGCATATAAAATCATATATATTGAAACACAGTGTTCATCTTGTTTTCCATTTCAACACAAGTTCAGTGGTGGTAGTGATTTTCCTCTTCTGTCAATAAGTTTTGTAGGTCGTTGTACTGGTGGGTGTTTTACTACATTGCTGCGTTCCCTACAGGCCTTTTCCGTTTCTATGACGGAACGTGGTATTGCTATTTCCCCTTTATCGTTAAACCCCCACAGCATTTCCATATCAATCTGGGAACTGAATTTAAACAGTTTCATTTCTTCCATAACAGCCGGCCACAGGGCTCTGTGTTTTACCAATGCGGCGTAAACGTTAGCAGGTTGCTGTCTCGCTTGACCCATGGCATTGCAGCCCATGGCAATTTCCATGGTAACCCTCTCTATTGGCCGCACCATTCCTAGCTCCGTAATAACACCAGCCCATAATTTTCTGTGGGCTATAAATGCAGCGTAGTCATTGCACTCGTTGTCCCAACTCTCGGATTGATAGCCATCGTCGACGATGTCATCGTTGACCACGAGCGGCGTACGATCACGTAACTCTTTCATCACGAATGCCCAGTGGATTCTATGGAACCTGAAAAACCAGAGTGAAAAGACACATTGAGTCATTGGTAAAGGACTGTGTTAAAAGCATCGCATATATACAGCACATGCACATCTGTTAATAATAAACTACGAGTAGACCTTCTGTGAGCGGTGTACTTTGGATCCAGCACGTCGTATGTAATACTACACCGCCAGCGGTAGAAGCGCGTAGAATCTAGGTCGTCGAAAAACTGATAAGAGACTGACACGACGACCTCGCTCGGCCGACGCGGCGCGCGTGCTATTTATAATCAGACTACCGACCGCTTAGCAAGAGGCATTGTAACTAGGTCACAGACGCATAAAACATGTCTCTTAAAGTTAAACTGTGTGTGTTATGTAGACGCTTTTAAAACCTTTTATAAACACAGGAGTACGTATCACCAAACAGTCACGGACAATATGTACTTACGATCGATACAGTATCAGACTCAACGCAACGCCAATCTCGATATAGGCTTGCATCAAATCGGAAAACAAAGCGACACTAGACAGCATCGTGATGACGTCAGAGACAGCAGCAGCAGCAGCAGAAGAACGACGGTTGCAGAATGACGGTAAGTGTATAAAGAAATACCTTGCCTGAGGACGGCTTTATATAGGAAACGCTAAACAATGCAGACAGCTGACATAAGCTGCTATAACACAATAACAAATCCATCAAAGTCAGAAAGTTATGTTAGAAAACACCCATAATAAAATTATTATTAAACTGGAATGCTAACAATCAACTCCCAAATCCGCTAGAACAATAAGTCATCCTTCACAACGAAAAACATGTTCGATAAGTCTGTCACAGAAGTGTCAGAGAATCGATGCTGAAAGCAAAATCTCATTTATCACGTGTAAAAAACCAAGTCAACCAGTTCTCAACCAACGTTGTATCGATTCCAGACATTGTGCGCGAAACAGTAAACAACTCCTCCCTCGATAAGCTTGTCAACTAACTAACGCTGAATCCGAAAACTCATTTATCACGCATAAAAACACCGTGTACTTATGGAAGTTATTGCTGCATGGAAACTGGTGGACATTAATGCATATGCATTAAGTTATATATGCATGCATTAATACATGCATTAATTTATGCATGCATTAATTTATGCATGCATTTTATGTATATAAATACAGTGCATGTAACATTAAACAGCATAAAATCAGAATGACTCCTCCTGCTATATACTTCCGTGGAGAAACCTCGTTTCTATCCAATTTCTACGCATGTAGGATACATGCATGGGGTCATGTTTTTAACACAGTTGAAGCTGCATACCAGTACAGGAAATGCATCTTTTATGGAGATGTCGACACGGCACAGAAAATGCTTGCCACAAGAACCGGACTACAGGCGAAATATCTAAGCAAGACCATTCGAGAGAAACAGGAGTTACACGCGCAGTGGAACAAACAGAGACGATATGAAAATGAGAGCGTTAGTTGCTATTAAATTTCGCGACACGACATTACGCAAACTATTATTAGAAACATATCCAGCGCCGTTAATGGAAAATGTGAGAAGTAGGGAGGGATACTGGAGCATGTCCACTTACACTGGACAGCGTGGACAGAACGTGTTGGGCCAGATACTCGTGAATTGCCGCGAGTTCATTCGGAAAAAAACAGGCGCCATAAAGTCTGGCGCGCATAGCGATAGGAATGCGCGGTGATTGCGCAATACATACCAGAGGGCCAGCTGGTAAATATAACACAGACGCGCCATGCAACCGACCCGCTATATAAGAGACCCGCAGCTGCAACTGTCATAACACGATTCTCGCAGCTATTCGTTCACTCGAAAGTCTCTCTCGATCTACAGAAACAAGATGGCCGCCGCCGCCGCGCAACAGCAGCTATTCGACGACGAACATATGATGACTCTGACGCGTCTGCAATCGGAGGTAAGCGCTGGAACATACAGGTTTCCAACACCGTTAACTATAGTCGCTACCGCACGGCAGGAGAAATATGTAGTATATCTGGCATGCTCGCAGTGTCCCGTTGGTGTCCAGCGTAGTACTAGTAAGGCTTCTACTGTTCGACGCACAAATGGGAGCGGTCTCCAGTGTACAGATTCAACCTCCGTGTCCTCCTGCAGGACAGTTTAGGCAGTGAATGTTGGATTAGCGTATTTGATACGCTGGCAGTTAAAATCCTTGGCTTCACCGCGAACCAGTACGTTGCAATGAAGTCAGAAGACGAACGGGTGGCTGCCCTGTCTGTGTTGAGAGGGGTCCGTGTCAGAGCGATCATAAAAAAGCGTGTCAGCAAGGAGTACGTAAACTACATTGCGTCAGAGTTGGAAGTACTTGACGAGGCATTCTCTTTGTAGGAGGAAGACAAAGAGAATGCCGTCGCCACCAGCTCTGACAGCAATGAAAGCACAGGTTCTTCTGATGTCGAAATAAACAATCAAAAGACACGGGAATGGGAAAATACCATGAATAAAAAGGTACAGCAGTGGTTAAACTCGTATGAACAACGTAATCTGTTACCATCCACACCATCCATCACTTCCTCTACCGAACCGACTCTGTGTATAACAGACGAGGAAAATAAAGATGCGGTTATTAGCGTAAGCAGCGAAACAGCTATGACCATAAGCAGCGGCAGCAGCGGCAGCAGCAGCGGCAGCAGCAGTGGTGGTAACCATGGCAACGATATGCAGGCGACAGCAATGAACATAGACAGAATACGAAATCGTACAGAAGCCATGATGAACCAGAACACCTTCAACACATTGATAGACGCAGCTTGTGTTCGTTATGCATGTAATGAAGTTGAGCGTATATTAGATTTATCGGAAGGTGAATATTACGTACCGTCTTCCGGTCTGATCAATCACGTCTTGCGCTGGGTTGTCATAGCGATAGAGGAGAGGGTTGGTAAAAAGCAATGGCATGACGATATGGCAGACACGATCAGAGCGACCATAGCCAGTCTATATGCAGGTAACAATGAAGTTCCTGACATTGATTAAACAGGTGTGTCTTTTGTTGTCCCGTCTATAGATCCATAACGGGCTGCTACAGCTCAGAGAAGCGTATATCGATGACGATGATGACAAGACGACAACATCGCCGCAACAGCAGCAGCAGCAGCAACGAAAATTACCGCCGTTGACTGCAAACGATCTGCGGGTGAAGCTCAATCGAAAACGTCGCTTCGCTTCACCCACAGCAGCAGCGTCAGCAAAGACAACGGCGGTGACAGTCGCACCGATGTCACCGCCACCCCCACCACCGTCGTGTCTACAGGGCACCTTCGAGTTCACGCCAGCGTCGCCACCATCGTCACCGTCATCATCGTCGTCGTCGTCATTTGAAATCATGAACAATGCATTGTTGAAAACACCATCCGACATGCAGCAGCCATCAACATCATCATCACCGTGCACGTGTGATCGCTGCTGCGAAAACATTACCATCCAAGCATCATCACCGACGAAGCCGAACATTTTAGACCCAGAAACCGCAAACATCATGATCAACGAAGCAATCACACACCTCATTATGCACAGATCCTATCACACACCTCTGACAGTAGCCGAAGCTACTGTCAACGTATGTGCAGAAGGATGCACTCGGCTACTGTCAGAGGAGATGCAAGCATACTTAATACAAGAAGTGGCGTGTTTCAATCCTTGGATGTTGTAAACAAAGGATTGAAACACACCACACACACACACACACACACACACACACACACACACACACACACACACACACACACACACACACACACACACACACACACAAGTGATTTGAATGTTTAGTATCTGTAGTAATTGTTAATGAATGTAATCTTATGTATTTAGTTGTTATTTGAATATTGTAGTTGTTATATATCATTAGTATCTTTAGTAATTTTTATTGACTATAATCTTATGTATTTAGTTGTTATATATATATGTATTTTTTATATATCATTAGTGTCTTTAGTAATTGTTATATATCATTAGTGTCTATGAAGAGATCGACTTCTCTATATACAATTATTCACACACGTGACCTCTGTCGTGGTGTAAAAACCCACAAGTCCGTCATTATTCACACACGTGACCTCTGTCGTGGTGTAAAAACCCACAAGTCCGCCATTATTCACACGTGACCTCTGTCGTGGTGTAAAAGCCCACAAGTCAGCCATTATTCACACACACGTGACCTCTGTCGTGGTGTAAAAGCCCACAAGTCAATCATCATCAACTTATATATAGAGAAGCCTATCTTTTCATATCAGTATATATATATATTTCATAGACAATGTATTCTATTGAATAAAATAGTCAAAATGGAATGGAACGTGTTGTACCTTCATTATTCGCACGACTGACACCCCTCTTCACGAAAGGGAAACCCGTAGTCGAATATGATGGACATAGTGTCCAAGTTAGGAACGCCCCTTTTTAGTAATTGACCAATAGGAATCAAGCTAGGAACGTCTCTCATTTGTGATTGGACAATAGTAGCCATGTTAATTAGTAATTGACCAATAGGAACGTCTCTTATTAATGATTGACATCTTATCCACCTCACAGCTACTATATAGATGTAGTGAGAGGCCATAGTACTCATGTTAGGTTATTCGTGATTGGTCAATAGCACCCATGTTAATTAGTAATTGACCAATAGGAATCAAGCTAGGAACGTATCTTAATGCTGATTGGTCAATAGTTAATTAGTAATTGACCAATAGGAATCAAGCTAGGAACGTCTCTTAACGCTGATTGGTCAATAGTACCCATGTTAATTAGTAATTGACCAATAGGAATCAAGCTAGGAACGTCTCTTAACGCTGATTGGTCAATAGTACCCATGTTAATTAGTAATTGACCAATAGGAACGTCTCTTACATGTTATCCACCTCGCATGCACTATATAGATGTACTGAGAGTCCATTCCCTCTCAGTTATAGACGCAGTCATGGAAAGACACCAGTGTCGTCACTGCGAGCTCGCCTTCGACACGTGCGCAGAACTACAACGTCACGTGCAGAGTAATCACTCGACGCCATCATGCGACTTACATTCATACTCGATGGCACCGCCTATGGTGGCGCCACGCAGCGACTATGCAAAGAGAGCGAAATACGCATGCGAGAAATGCGACGCCACCTTCGGGAGATATAACAACCTACAGCGTCACGTAAGGTCGGTATGTAGAGGTAGTAGTAGAAGTAGTAGAAGCATCGTCTACGCGTGTAAGAAATGCGGACGGAAGTTCGAAAAACGTTACAATCTGACCATGCACGCACGAACCGCGTGTACCGACGTCACCGAGCCACCAGCACCAAAGAGATCAACAAGAGAAGACACTATCCCATCTCAAAACCATCCCTTCGTTACCGAGGAAGATCCGTTAGACCCGCCTGATCGACTTCCCTTCGCCTATACTCTGTCGACAGAGTTGCTAGATGTCGTTCGCGCGCACTGGTCTGCTATACGGACCCACGCGTTCAGAGGTCCACTTCAATGCAGGTACGATTACAGATTAATCACGCTAGACACGACCGACTTGGAACCGTCTTTGAAAATCATGTTCCAGGAACAGACCAATGCGTTCAAGATTAACCTCAGTTACGGGTTCATTCTGAGAAACAAGAACACGGGTCAATTCAAGTACTATCATACCTCTTGTAATTGCTGTGGACGCTATCTGGACGAACCCAGTCTCGTCGCCAACAGCAAGGACTTTGATAAATTTCTCGAACGCATCCGAGAACCCGACCTCTTGCAATGGGCCATCAATCAAAGACCGGATTCTGCGTGGGTATGCGAACTCGTGACGAATGTCACTTTTTTCGTTAATCACATCATCGATCATCCTATAGGATGTGTAGGCATGATCTCTCTACCATCCTACATCAAGAAGAAGAAAAGCATCATCGGACTGGAAACGGATCCCATCCATATGAAGAGGTACAAAGATAACCTGTGTCTGTTCCGATGTCTGGCCCTGCATCGAGGATGCGATCTATATCGATTGGAACCGGCGGTGAAGACGCTCTACGAGACATACGATCGAGATCACGTACCCACGGAAGAATTTACAGGGGTCACGCTGGATGACCTCTATCGCGTAGAGACCACGTTCCAAACGAATGTGTGCGTGTACCGTCTTGTCAGTGAGGAGGACGGTAAGTCGACTGCCGAACTGGTTCGTCGATCGTTATGCAACTACCCCGAAACAATGTATCTCAACCTTCACGGGACACATTTTTCATTCATCCAAGATGTCTGCATGTACTGCAACTCGTATCGATGTCGGAAGTGCGGTGACTCGTTATGGAAAAAGGCATGGTTGCTGTATCGACACGAGCGCACGTGTACGGGAGGTGTGCGTCGAGTCTATCCTGGCGGCGTGTACCATTCCACACCGTCGGTGTTCGAACGTCTGGACGACGAGAACATTCGCGTGGCTGAATCGTTGCGTTACTATCCGTATCGAGCCACCTTTGATTTCGAGTGTTGGTTCGACACGGAACAACTTCCGTCGGACAGTGACAAGGTCCACTGGGTGGCGCGTCACGTTCCACTGAGCGTCAGCGTAGCATCCAACGTTCCCGGTCACGAGCGAGTGCAATGTCTCGTCACGGACGGAGACACCAACAAGTTGGTGAGTAAAATGATGAATATCTTACAAGCGATGAGTGACGCCGCGTACGACAAGATCAAACACTCGTACGAAGATGTCTTGGATCAACTCGCAGAGGAACTGACGAAATGGGACGAAACCGAGAAGGCTGCACGAGCAGCCATCGATAAGAAGAAATCTCGTCCGGCGACCAATCCATACAAAAAGCTGATGGGACAACTCTATGGCTGGATGCATCAGTTACCTGTCATCGGGTTCAATTCGGGTAAGTATGATCTCAATGCCATCAAACAGTTTCTCATACCCTACTTCTTATCCACCGGATCAAAGAAGAACAAGAAGAACAAGAAGAAGAACAAGACGACAAAGACGAAGAGAATGAGGGTGTCGGTACTTTTTTCGTCATCAAACGCAACAACACTTTCATGTGTCTTTCGACGGATCAGCTGAAATTCCTAGACATGACCAACTACATAGCTCCCGGGTTCAGTTACGACAAGTATCTGAAGGCGTACGGATGCGAGGTGACAAAAGGTCATTTCCCGTACGAGTACATGGACCGTCTGGAGAGACTCGACGACACTGCACTTCCATCGAAACAGGCCTTCTTCAGTCGACTGAAGAACGAAGGTATCTCCGACGAGGATTATGCCAGTTGTCAAGAGGCCTGGCGCGACAATTCCATGACGACTTTGCGAGACTTTCTCGTCTGGTACAACAACAGAGACGTGGTTCCCTTTCTGCAGGCCATCGACAGACAGATGCCCTGTACTTGTGGTCACCACAGATGCAACGAGTACGGAGAGGCCGCTCGTCCTTGTAGGTCCATCGTTGGATACGATGCCAATGCCCTGTACTTGTGGTCACTCATGCAAGACATGCCTATGGGATGGTACACGCGACGACGGGAAGAGAAAGATTTCCGACCGGAATCGGCGCAGCTGTACGGTCAGATGGCCGCGGAATGGTTGACTTGGGAATCCGAACGCACGGGACGCGTCATACGACACCAGATCAACGGTAGAGAGAAGAGAATAGGCAAACTGCTGGTGGACGGGTGGTGCAGCGAGACGAAAACGGCTTATCAGTACCACGGATGTTTTTTCCATGGTCACTCGTGCACTGGCAAAGAGGTCAACGAGGTCAACGGGAAACCCATGGCTGAACTGCTCGAAGAGACCCGAAAGAACACCGTCTACCTCCGTCACTTTGTCAAAGTCGTAGAGATGTGGGAATGCGAGTGGAAAGAGACGAGACGAGATCCTGTCGTGAAAAAGCTTCTGGATGCTGCATTTCCGCGCCGACGTCACGCACGATGGACGATGACGTCACAACAGATCCTGAGCGGCGTGCGTGCCGGAACCGTGTTCGGTCTGATCGAGTGTGACCTTTGCGTACCGGAAGCATTGCGAGAACACTTTGCCGAGATGCAGCCAGTGTTCAAGAACATCCGACTGACACGCGACGATCTCGACCGTTCATGCGCCAATACGCCGAGGAGCACGACATCATGACGACACCGAGACGCATGCTCGTGGGTAGTTATCGAGGGGATAAGATCCTGCTTGCCACGCCTCTGCTGCGATGGTACATGGACCACGGTCTCGAGGTGACGCACGTGTATCAGGTCATCGAGTACGATCCCGTCCCGTGTTTCAGACGGTTCGGCGATGCAGTGTCCGCGGCGCGACGCGAAGGAGACGTCCACTCGCACAAGGCCATCATCGCAGACACCATGAAGTTGCTGGGGAACTCGGGTTACGGAAAGACCATAACCAACGTGGACCGACATCGCGACGTCAATTATTGCAAGGAGAAGGCGGCATCGCTCTTGGTCAACGATAAGAGATTCCGACAACTCGATGTCATCGTGGACGATACGTACGAGATAGAGATGAACAAGAAGACCGTCACGTACACCCTGCCCATACACGTGGGATTCTTCGTTCTGCAGTACGCCAAGATGCGCATGTTACAGTTCTACTACGACTTCATCGACAGGTACCTGGAGCGCCCTCTTTTTCAGTACTGCGAGACAGATACAGATTCTGCCTATTTGGCCTTGGCCGGCGAGTCCGTCGACGCCCTCGTGACTCCGGAACTACGAGAACATTACTTCCGGCACCGTTCCGAATGGTTGCCGTCCGAATGTTGCGACGACCATCGGAACGAGTACGTGCGCTGTCGACTCGCCAATAGACCGTGGGTCGGCGACGAGGCGTGCTGTAAAGCGCGTAGGGCGTACGACAAGAGGACACCTGGTCTGTTCAAGGTGGAATGGTCCGGCGACGGGTTCGTGGGGTTGTGTAGCAAGACGTACTATTGTTTCGGACCTACCGACAAATACAGCACCAAAGGACTGAGCAAACGTCACAACGACATCGACAAGAACGCGTTCCTGGAGGTGCTCACCAACCGTCGGAGCGGAAGTGGAAAGAACCGTGGGTTCCGGGTGCGTCACTCGACCGTGATGACGTACGTGCAGGAACGAGCGGCTCTCACCTACTTCTATCCCAAACGAGTGGTGCACGAGGACGGGGTGAGCACGGGTCCGGTGGACGTGTAGAAAAGGACGATGCACTGCAGTCGTCTTTCATAAACGACCATGGACGCGCGGTGGAAACATCCTTTCACGTGCATCGTCGCCGGTCCGACGGGATGCGGCAAAAGTACTTTCGTGACGCGTATGCTACGTCACGCTGCTGCGATGATCGATCCTCCTCCCGAACGGATCACGTGGTGTTACGGAGAATGGCAAGAGGCTTACGCAACGATGGACTTGACGGACGTGCGCTTCGAGGAAGGGTTGCCGAGTGCCAGCATGTTCGATTCGTCGACGAGGAACCTCATCGTCATAGACGATCTCATGGCAGAAACAGACGAACGGGTCACGACCTTGTTCACTAAAAAGAGTCATCACAGGAACACGTCCGTGCTGTATCTCGTACAGAACCTTTTCCCCAAAAACAAAGAGAGTCGTACCATCAGTCTGAATTCTCAGTACATGGTGGTGTTCAAGAATCCTCGTGACGCATCGCAGATGTCGCACTTGGCTCGACAGATGTATCCGGGACGCGGCAAATTCGTTCAAGAGGCTTTTAAAGACGCCACTTCGGTACCGTACGGCTATCTATTGGTCGATCTCAAGCAGGACACGCCGGAGGGCATGCGTCTGCGCACGGCCATCTTTCCAGACGACGGTGTTCAGTACGTGTACTTGCCGAAGGTATAAAAAGACCGCACGCGTGGATAGTCTCTTCATTCCCACCATGTCTGCTCTGGTGAAGAGACACATTATATGCATACAGGCGCTGAACAGGATCAAGAACAACAAACTGAAAAGAGCCATCATCGAAAACGCTGACGCCGATCTTTTGTGTGCGCTAGCCGAGTGTGCCTACAACATATTAAAACAGAACATTCCATTGTCTGCATTACAGAGGCGTCGTTTGAGTAAATACAGGAAGAGGTTACGGGAGTTGGCTCACAGTCGAACGTCGGCCGGTAGAAGAAGACGCCTCTTGCTGAACCGACAGGTCGGCGAAGGACAGAGCGGAGGGTTCCTATCGGCCTTCCTAGCACCTTTGGCAAGTTCGGTGTTTCTACCCTTGCTTCGAGAGGTGCTGCTCCCGCAAGCAACCAGGTCGCGCCATCTTCGTTCGGGAGGTTAGATGGAACACGCACGCAAGATGGCCTTGGTAGATCCACGAATGTTGGACACGTTTCGATCACCCCCACCTCCGACGGATACCTTAGGTAAGAAGGTGCGAGCTCTCGATGACGAGATGACGGCCATCCTCGACAGAAAGGACCTCGACGACAGGACCAAGGTCACATTGTATAATCAGGTGTTGCAACGGTATAACGTCTTGTCTGATAAACACGCCAAGGAACCGACACGAGTGATCTCGGTGAACGAGTCTGGACCGGGGCCGGGGCCGGGGCCGGGGCCGGGGGCGGGGCCGGGGGAAGCTCCTGCTAACGAGATGGAAGCCGACGTCGTGGATACCGTTCCCAAGACCATGCAAGGCAAAGCCAGACGGTTGATGGAACGCATGAAAAGAAACATGTCTTGGACCGCCCGCGGCGAACTGATACACGAGGGTGTGCCCATCGCCGGAAGTAACGTGGTGGATCTCGTGAACGATGTGTTGCGCAAGAGAAAGACCAATCCGACGGGATGGCAACCGTTTGCAAGACAACTCCGTGCCATGAACCTGCCCATGGAGTTGGTCGGTAACGTCGCCAGGAGAGACTACATACGCCAGGCACCGACACCGAGCACATCCACCACTCCAGGTCGTCGTCGAATGCCGGCTACTCCTCGCTCTGGTGCTAGCGCAAGAAGATCGCTCAGTTGGACACCCCTCGCTCGTCGACGCGGACAAATGGAACATTCCATGCTCACCCCACCTCCAGAACGTCAACGCAAGGCACTGACGTCATTGGCTAGTTGGGAAGACATTTAAGTCGTTGCAACACGCGTCCACAGCTCAGTGTGCACTGCGATGTCGAACGATCCACAGGACACGTACTACCGTTCCGTCGTCGTTACAGTATTTTGCGTTGGACTGTACTTGATTGCTGACGCCGTAGTGCGAAATCTTTACAACATTTGCTCTGCAGAGTATGATCACAGTACTAGAATATAGATCATTCGTCATCGTCTTGGGTGTGGTAGTGGGACTTCTGGTGTACGTCAGCGTACTCTTTCTTACTCGTCACGAACCGTGCTGCGCACCGTGCTGCGCAGTAAACGTCACAACCGTCAGTCCATCGGAACTCTTTTAATGGCACCGAAGAAAGAACGAGCACTTAGGACGGTCTACTTCGATCCGAAAAGGGTAGGTAGTTACGGCGGACCCGATGCCTTGCGACGCGTCACGCACATATCAAGAAAAAAGGTCGCGGAATGGTTGTCGGAACAGGACGCCTATACCCTACACAAGCCGGCTAGACGTCGTTTCGAGAGACGACGCGTCATCGTGAGCGGTCTGCATCAGCAGTGGCAGGCCGATCTCGTCGATCTGTCGCATTTGAAAAAGCACAACGACGGTATGACCTTTCTCCTCACGGTGATCGACGTCTTCTCGAAAGTGGCCTGGTGTGTTCCCATGAAGAACAAGTCCGCGGCGTCGTTGGTAGCGGCACTTGACAGCACGTTCAGCAAAGGCTGGCCAAAGGTGTTGCAGACAGACCAAGGAAAGGAATTTCTGAACAGATCCGTCCAGACTCTATTGAAGAAGCACAACATCCATCACTTCTCCACGCACAACGCGGAGACGAAGGCGTGCATCGTGGAAAGATTCAACAGGACGTTGAAGACACGCATGTGGCGATACTTCACGAAACACCAGACGTGGCGATACATCAACATCCTTCAGGACCTGGTGCATTCGTACAACAACAGCTACCACCGCAGTATCGGCATGGCTCCTTCACAGGTGAGTTACCGTAATCAGGAAAAGGTGTGGCAGCGACTGTACGGTCACGACGGTAAGGGCGTGCCCAAGTTGCGCGTGTCGGATCGCGTACGTATCAGCAAGTACAAAGGTAAGTTCGAAAAGGGGTACACGGCGAACTGGAGCGAAGAGATTTTCACGATACACGAGGTTCATCCCTCCGATCCACCCGTGTATCGATTGAAGGACGATCTCGGCGAAGTGCTGGAAGGTACCTTCTACGAAATGGAGTTGCAGAAAGTGTTGGTATCCCCCGATAAACTGTTCTACGTGCAAGAGGTCCTGGACCGGCGCAAGGTAGGTGGACGAAATCAAGTTTTCGTGAAATGGTTTGGCTACCCTTCCAAATTCAACAGCTGGATAGATGCCAAGGCACTGGTGCAGTCTACTATAAAGACTAGCCACGCGTTCGGTAAGACTCCATTCGAGACATGACACATGACACGACAACACGAGATTTCACCGTCGTCGATCAGGAGGAACAAGAGGACGTAGTAGTAGAGGACAGTACTGACGCGCAGAACGTAGAGGACAGTAGCGGTAGCAGTAGCGGTAGTAGCACTCCTTGGCATCTGTTCGGTACCGCGTGTCCTAAAGAGGAAATAGTCTTTCTGTGTCAGGTGCTCGTCTTGTTTACGGTCATTCTAATAAGCATTTACAATCTGACCACAGGTCACGAGAATTCTAATTTGTGGACGGCTCTGTTGAGTAGTTCTTTGGGTTACCTGCTTCCCAATCCCACGTTGAGACGTCATGGCGAGTGATTTCTACCTGACACTGCCTAGCAACGCATCCATGAAGATGTATCCCAACAATACGTTGGCTCATTACATCACAGACTTACCTCGACTTATCGATCTGACTGGCGAGTGGGAATGCGGGTTGGCAGAAATACAGTACCCGCATACGTGGTACAACTTAGGTACGCACGACACCTGGCTCTTCCTTAACGAGACTATTGCTGTGGGTCTAACCTCGAATGCAAGGATCAGTGCTGGATATTACAAGTCTCCCACGATATTGATGGATCACGTCAACAAGGGACTGGACAGTATGGCGACGGATAAGATACGAGCAAAGTTGACCTACAGCCCCGTCACTCAAAAAATGACGATGCACATGACACCAGGCACCGAGTTCACTGTACCTCACCGCAGTGCATTGGCAAGAATGTTAGGTTTCGACCCCACAGTGGTCACCAGTCCGCCATCGATCATGACAGCAGCGACAGCAACAGCAGAGACGATAACAACGGACGAGAATGTGGAAGGTGGAAGGAATCTCGGTCTCACACCGTCGGTCACCGTGTTTTTACCACCCAAAGACACTCCCGATGGTCCTTATACCTACCGTAAAGAAGCCGAACACGTGGTGCAGATGAATCAAGGGTTCGATACCATATACGTTTACACAGACGTCGTGGAGTCTCGTATAGTAGGTGACACTGTCGCACCTTTGTTGCGAGCCCTTCCGGTTGTCGGAAGTCACGGCGAAACGGTATCCGACAGGTTCACTAACATTCACTACGCGCCTCTGTTGTACTCGCACTTCAAGTCGATTGAAATCGATATAAGGGACGACACAGGACGACGCGTGCCATTCGAGTACGGTAGAGTGACCGTGACACTTCATTTTCGACGGCGCAGGATCGGACTGTTCTGAAGATGAATTACAACGAGTATTACGCACGTCAGGCAGGTGGTGCGCTGCCCTACTTTGCTGGTGCTCAATATCAGCGGGGACACGGACTAGGTAGTCTGTTCACCGGTCTGCTGCGCAGCGCCATGCCACTCATCAAGAGAGGTGCCGTTGCGTTGGGAAGGGGAGCGTTGAAGACCGGCGTGCGCATAGCCGACGACGTCATGTCTGGACAGAGCATAAAAAAGGCAACCAAACGACGTGTCACAGATGCCGGTAGGAATCTGATGCGTATGGTTCCTGGCGTACGACCTCGTAAACGTATAAAACGCGCGCCGGCAAAGAAAGGAGTCACTTTAGCAAAGAGACGACGCAAGAGACAGACGTCTACGAAACGCGAGGCCGACATATTCGACGACGACGATGGCATTCGTACATAAACAGTCGTGTGAAGGGGTCAAGACCGAGCTGGATCTCTTTACCGTACCCCCCACTCAGACCAGCATCATCGACAGTCACGTAGTGGAACATCAGCCTTTGTCCTCTCTGGACTCGGGTGGACCGATAGAATTCCTCATACCCGGATCGGGAGACGATTACCTGGATCTCGCCAACACGATACTGCACGTGCAAGCGAAGGTGACACGAGCCAACGGGGACGATATCGACTTGGTCGATCCCGTGGCACCGGTGAATAACTGGATGCATGCACTGATCAGTCAAGCCGACGTCTCCCTGAACGGTACGCTCGTGACCCCTTCGACCAACACGTATGCGTATCGCGCCTACATAGAGACGCTGCTCAGCTACGGTCCCGATGCCAAGGACACGCAACTGACGAGTCAGCTGTGGCACAAGGACACGGCCACTCGCATGGACGCCTGCGAGATAGCCAACGGACCCGCAGCTAACGAAGGGTTCGTAGCTCGACGACAGAACATCCTGAGGAGCCGTGTTGTCGATATGACGGGTCGTCTCCACGTGGACCTCTTTCTGCAGGATAAATTCCTCATCAACGGCGTCGACGTCAAGATACGACTGGTGCGTAGCAAACCTGCTTTTGCACTCATGGCTGGTGGAGCAAACCCCGATTACAAGATACAAATAGTCAATGCCTGCTTGTTTGCAAAGAAAGTCACCGTGAATCCCACCGTGCAGATAGCACACGTCAAGGCTATGGAGAAGAGTACGGTCAAGTATCCGATGCGGTCCGTCGAGTGCAAGGTGTACTCCATTCCTGCCGGCACTCGCTCGCACACGTACGAGAACCTGTTCCTCGGTACCCTGCCGAAACGTCTGGTGCTGGGCTGCGTCGACAACGATGCCTACAACGGAGCGTACGCCAAGAATCCCTTCCACGCCAAGAACAACGCCATCAGCTTCCTCGCGGTGTACGTCGACGGACGACAGATACCCTCCAAACCTTTCCAGCCGAATTTCGAAGACAACCTCTTTGTCAGAAGCTACATGAGTCTGTTCTCGTCGACCGGTAAGTTGTGGCAGGACGAAGGGAACGGACTGACTCGCAGCGACTACCGACACGGCTACACCTTCTTCGGTTTCGACCTGACCCCCAATCAGTGCGACGGTCCCTGCTTCCATCTGGTACAAAAGGGCAACCTGCGCATAGAAGTTCATTTCCGCAATGCGCTGCTGAACACCGTGAACGTCGTCGCCTACGCCGAATTCGAGTCCGTGCTGGAAATCGACAAGAATCGCAACGTCATCAACGACTACTAAAATGGACACCCTGCAGATCGCTAGACTACTGGCGGTGGACCCGTGCACCAGAACTATATTTCGCGGCGTCGTACCCAGAGACGGACTACCCACTACGATAGACGGCACTCTACCCGCAGCCTTCGTGTGCAACACCGACAACGGCGACGAACCAGGCGAACATTGGATAGCGCTGTACCTGGACGCCGACGGACGCGGCGAATACTTCTGCTCGTACGGACTGCCGCCTCGTTACGCAGCGTTCCGCACCTTCCTGAACAAACACTGTTCCGAATGGACTCATAATACCCAGAGGCTTCAGAGTCCTCTGTCTAACGTTTGCGGACAATATTGTGTTGCTTATGTCATGTTTCGTTGTAAAGGTTCTTCTATGAAGAGTTTCGTAAACATGTTCCACACTAATCTGGTCAATAACGATGTTGAAGTGTTCGATTGGATGAGACTATTGAAAAAGGGTATACCCTACTATCGTGTATCTTACAGAGACTGATGATATATTCGGCACCTATTCGGTAGTTAATGATTGCCGCGTATTTGATTGGCTTAAAACAGCTGCGATATTGTGGTACACTGTATTATCGCTCATAGTAGCAGCAGCAGTACACCACATCATCATCATCGTTCGAGCCTCTGGCGAGGTGGTGCACCACCCGTAAGCTCGCGACCTCTGGCGTGATGGTAAACATCCGCAAGTCGCCTCGTCGTCGTCCTCGAGCCTCTGGCGCGGTGGAAACACCCCTAAGCTCACGACCTCTGGCGCGATGGTCAACATACGCAAGTCGATTCATATATATTCATCGTAGTTGTAGTTGTAGTGATATTACACGCTACCACGCTTGATGTATCGCCATGCTGCTTGTATTATACTCAATAAAATACGTGTGCACTCGTACCCTATCGTGTTGCGTTGATTTCTCGTCTCCATTAGTCCCCTTTGATAGTTGATATAATTAACGACCCTATTATTAATTACTAATGACCCTATAATTACTACGTATGATTCGTCACTACCCGGTCATAGATCAACACACACACACACACAAGGTTATGACCGTTAGGGTTATCTCCAGTCGCTAGGGGGCGCTCGTGGTGGATGTAGGTCACCGCTAGGGGGCGCTGAGGCTACCCAGAAGCCTCTATACCGGAAGTTACATGGGCTGCTCTTTATGGGCTGCTCTTTTGATGTTTCATTAGCACACTATAACTACTCACCGACACACACACACACACACACACACACACACACACACACACACACACACACACACACACACACACACACACACACACACACACACACACACACACACACACACACACACACACACACACACACACACACACACACACACACACACACACACACACACACACACACACACACACACACACACACACACACACACACACACACACACACACACACACACACACACACACACACACACACACATGTGAATGCGTGATTTTTTACATGACCATGTGCTGTCTGACATCCATACTGCCTTTGTCTGCAAACACATAAATCACTCGCTTCGACGTATCTCGCTGCGAGCGCTGCCGTGAACACCTGCAAGACGCTCGACCATAAACAATGTTGGATATCTCACGGAGAGTGCTAAGTCATATATTCATGTTAAATGGTTAGAACAGTCAACAGTTAATCAGTTGCAATTCGTGGTATCCGATCAAGTCAGTTCAACTGTATATAGATTTGTGCCTATTACCAAGTGCAATAATTAATTATAACTAGCAAAAATACCCATCCTACGTACTGGATAACTTGGTAGTTCGTGGGTCTTGATAACTTGGTAGTTCGTGGGTCTTGATGACTTGGTAGTTCGTGGGTCTTGATAACTTGGTAGTTCGTGGGTCTTGATAACAATATTTATAACATTTCAGGATGCACAACATTATCAAAGAAATATCCATATATGTATAATTACTTGGTGCTGCCAATAATCAGTTCTTAAAATCGAACTCTCGAAATTGAAAGGTGTGGGTTAATTTCAATTGTTTATTTGTTAATTGAATTAACTCAATTAAATTAATTGAATTCATTAAGATTTAAAAATAAATGTGTTACGTAATATATATATATATATATATATATATATATATATATATATATATATATATATACATATATATATATATATATATATATATATATATATATATATATATATATATATATATATATATATATATATATATATATATATATATATATATATATATATATATATATATATATATATAGAGAGAGAGAGAGAGAGAGAGAGAGAGACAGACAGACAGACAGACAGAGTATTTAGAGCTGGAAACTCGCAGCTTGAACCCATGGAGACACAACAGAGAGAGGTAATTATCGGTATCTCAGTTTATGAGTTACATTTTATTTTTTCAACTTGAATCAAAAGTCAACCATATGTAGTGGTGTGTAGGAATGGAATATTTTATGCATATTTTGTTGTGTTAATGTATCTACTGGATATATAATGAGTACTCTATCATACCCCACTTGGTCTACATCCATTTCGTCTACTCTATCATACCCCACTTGGTCTACATCCATTTCGTCTACTCTATCATACCCCACTTGGTCTACATCCATTTCGTCTACTCTATCATACCCCACTTGGTCTAAATCCATTTCGTCTACTCTATGATACCCCACTTGGTCTATATCCATTTCGTCTACTCTATCATACCTTCATTATTATTTGCAATAGTGTGCTACTTCAAATAAAGTTTAATATATACATTTTTAAAATGCTCGGTAGATAGACTGGTTTAAATGCTCGGTAGATAGACTGGTTTAAATGCTCGGTAGATAGACTGGTTCAGTTGGCAATGAGAGGAAACATGTAAAATAATATTATGTGTCTGAGAGGGGGCGCGCCAAACCTTTGCGTCCGGGCGCCGAAAACCCTCACTTGCCACTGACTGTACGTTTCAAGGCTTCAAACCCAGTCTGCTGATTACATAATTACGCTGTAACTCACTCGCTTATTTACTGACTTGGGCAATTGGAACTCTGGACAAAACCCTCGCATTTTGCTATGTGTGTGCACACTACTAATGTAAAAGTATGATTTATTTGGGATTATATTATTTGAGTAGGTTTACTTTAAACTTGCTTAATGCACTGTCCAATACATAAGATTGTCGTTTTTTACAACAAATCAAATGGCCGTTTGAACTTAGCATGAGTCAATTCATATTTTGGAAATTAGTTTACAAGTACGTTTCCAAACAAATAGTCTTGTTTTGAAATGGGTTTTACAAATCGATTTGAGTTAATGTTTGAGGCTGCATACATATTAAGTAGGATTTTAAATGGCACTTTTCAAGTGGCGGATAGAACGTCACCGATTGAATCGTAAATCAAATCCTGTCAATATCATATACCTGGGTCGACGGTGGCGACGACGGTGGCGGTGGTTGGCAACAACTTTAGTAGTACTCTGAAGTGTGTGTCATTGGTGTCCGACTTCAGGTTGTTTGATCAGCATCCTGAGACGATGATTCGACTGCGGGTCACCTTGACCTTGTGCCTGCTCTGCTTCCTGGCGGCGTCGCTCGCTGAGGACGCTGGGTCAGAGCGTGAGGTGAGGGAGGCGAATGACGACTTCAGCACTGCAGCCAAGACGTACAAGGATGTGTTGGTTCGACAGAAGAGGGACTGTGAGTGAACAACAAAAGGGTTGAGCGGCAGCCTTCCTCACATTTTACATCGTACAAATCAGTCAGAATTAAGAAAAACAACTATTAATTAAGACAATGCTAATGTACGGCGTACATATTGTTAGTTAATTTCGAATGAAAATGTTTCTTTCTTTACCGGATAAAGTCATCATATACATATTACGGATATAGTTTACTCCGTTAATACGATTTATGACGTTATCAATACTATGTATTGCCACCAACTGCATTTTATTGTTTTGGATAACAATCATACTATATATATATATATATATATATATATATATATATATATATATATATATATATATATATATATATATATATATATATATATATATATATATATATATATATGTATATATATATATGTATATATGTATATATATATATATATATATATATATATATATATATATATATATATATATATATATATATATATATATATATATGTGTATATATATATATATATATATATATATATATATATAAACTATCTTACTAAGTCCTAACTATTGGTATGGGAGACTGCGGCTAGATGTATACAGGGGCATTGTATAAGGGCCTATGCCAAGTAGAATTTAAACGGAAATCCAGGATACGAATTTTGGCAATATATCTGGAATGTTTGCGTTCGACTGCACACATTGTGTAACAACTCTCTCGCGATGGCTCGCAACGATGGCTCACATTTATTTAACCACGACTTGTGAACGTTTTGTTTCACGTGTGAAGTCTGGCGTATTGGTTTATAACCAGTACTATAAAAGCTAGCAGCATGAATGTGTTTAAAAACAAAACTGAAAAATATCTCAGAAGGGCTGGTTACACATTAATGAAGAATTGTTGTACTCTCGACAAGCCACATGCCTTCTGGGTGTTTTGCCTTGGATGGCAATCTTGTTACATCTTCATACGAGCAATTAATCAATATTGTACGATTAAATAAAATGTGGATGTTCGTGAGGGCATGATTATTTGAAATGTGGATGTTTGTGTGTGCGTGCGCGCGCGTGGGGTGTGTGTATGTGTGTGTGTGTGTGTGTGTGTGTGTGTGTGTGTGTGTGTGCGTGCGTGCGTGCGTGCATGCGTGCGTGCGTGTGTGTATGTGTGTGTGTGTGTGTGTGTGTGTGTGTGTGTGTGTGTGTGTGTGTGTGTGTGTGTGTGTGTGTGTGTGTGTGTGTGTGTGTGTGTGTGTGTGTGTGTGTGTGTGTGTGTGTGTGTGTGTGTGTGAATGCGTAGGTGTGTGTGTTTGTCATTCAATCTAATAAAAATTGCATATCACATATATATTGCCATACACTATTTCATAATCTATTCAATAATTTAAATTCCATTCACAATTTTTTGTTATGTTAGAACCCGGTGAAAGTGTCATCTTTGGTAATTAACAATGAAAACTTAATATGTAAAGCTGTGAACACCTATGTTGTTATGCACACTGTGTATAAGATGTATAAATGCATATAATCCAATTAATGTAATAACAGTAACATGTACTAGTGACACTTGCTTTGCGATCCACGCGTTCTTTTCTGTAGCAACGTGCCCCGCATGACGTAACAACTTGCCCCGCTAATGGGGCTGGTTGTTGCAGTTGACCGCGCCTGGGAATCTTCACATATCTTCCGAACTATGATACTGAATACCACATATGTGGGACATTATTAATACTAACAATACATTTAATGTATACGTTGACAGAAACAATGCATCTAACATACTTATTCACACAAAAAATTACTTTATCTGAAAATTGTAAAAACAGACCCGGTCTCCCCTACATTTAGTGGCCGTTCAAGCTGTGATAGCGTGCTTCGTTATTAATTACAATCTGTTTTATTCTTCAGGGAAGGACAAGTACTGCGGTATATGTCATCCAGACAAAAACAGGCCACTGATGATGCCCTGCATTGAGCAAAAGTAC
This sequence comes from Lamellibrachia satsuma, assembly GCA_033239005.1. Classification (NCBI taxonomy): domain Eukaryota; kingdom Metazoa; phylum Annelida; class Polychaeta; order Sabellida; family Siboglinidae; genus Lamellibrachia; species Lamellibrachia satsuma. The sequence goes on from BSQZ01000091.1 coordinate 1,036,231, forward strand.
CAGTGTATAAGATGGAAGAAAACAGGGCGTTGGTGGAGGAAACACACGGTCTGCGCGTAAGTTTCGCGCGTGTCTGCTTCAAAGCCAATGTTGCTTTCTCGTAGCCGCCGCCGCCGCCGCCGCCGCCGCCGCCGCCGCCGCCGCCGCCGCCGCCGCCGCCGCCGCCGCCGCCGCCGCCGCCGCCGCCGCCGCCGCCGCCGCCGCCGCCGCCGCCGCCGCCGCCGCCGCCGCCGCCGCCGCCGCCGCCGCCGCCGCCGCCGCCGCCGCCGCCGCCGCCGCCGCCGCCGCCGCCGCCGCCGCCTCCATTCATCGTATAATAACAGTTTTGTGTCTATTTACAGTCAGTACGGATACGTCTTCGTCAGGAGGTTCTGCTGCCAACAAGGGTTGTTGATCCATGTGGTACTTTACAAAACTTACCTCTGCATTGACAAAAGTAAGTATGTGACACTTTTTGGCACAAGCATCGACATTTTTACGCCATATATTTTGTTTGGGCTCAGTCAAAATAACGATATCATACTATCCCCAGTGCATCATTAATGTTATATATTTTATACAATGCGTGTTTTATATGCAGTATGCATATCATCAAGAACGAAACCACTTTTTAGCAAATATTAATAATTTTTACAAGGACAAAACAACATGTTGGGTTTTTTAATGATATAAACCACTGATTTAATTTGTCATATGCTATCTGGGATCATTTTGCTTTTGATGTTACATTTATGAAATAAAGTTAAGCATAATAATGTTGTACCAAATAATGTTCTTAATCCGACATTTCGATCAGACCTGTTTTTTTTGTTAAACACTGTTTGTAAATACACACATATGCTGCATTTTTAGATTTACTATTGATAATGTTACGATTAAATCACCTTATTCCTGTCTGAACACAACGAATTTCTTATTCGCGCTCGGTGCTCGACCGAGTGAGATACTTAGCTGAAACAGGGCTCATTCGAGTGAGATGCTTAGCTGAATCAAGGCTCATTATAGTGAGATTCGTAGCTGAAACAGGGTTCATTCGAGTGAGATACTTAGCTGAAACAGAGCTAATTCGAGTGAGATACTTAGCTGAATCAGGGCTCATTCGAGTGAGATACTTAGCTGAAACAGGGCTCGTTCGAGTGAGATACTTAGCTGAACCAGGGCTCATTCGCAGACGGTGGTGCCTTGATATATTGTTAAATATACATTGAATTATTGCAACAATAAAACATGTCATATACACTGATTTGCAGAATCTCCATGCGGTGGCATCCTGACGCATAGCAGGAGCGCTCGTGCTTGCGTTTTGAAGTAAGTTTATATTTGTTTAGGACTGATGTGGATCTTGATTATAGCTAAAATAGGTCAAGTACTTTTCACCAATAATGAATTCAGGTATGCCGTAATCATATTTGTAAATATAAATACTACAATGTTTAGTGTCGTCTCCTGTGGAAATGTTAGTATTGATAAAGATGGTTTGGGTATCCCACGTATATGATTGATATAAGTATGTATTTAAAACTATGTGTTGTGCATAATATTATGTTCCTCCTTCAGTGGCCGGAGGTTCTGCCTCGGCAGATACAGGCTGCGTGGATCAACATGTAGCGCCTAGTAAGGTACGTGGTTCCGCTTCGTATTACCGTATCATTTTCAATTACTACAAGATATTTATTAAAAAGATTTTGTCTCTAAAATATTATCAAATTATATTCTGAAATTGATATATGCGAGCCGACTTGTAGCCTCGTTTGTCTATGTATGTTGTACAATGGCGGGTGTTAGTGATTAAGCATGTTTGGGGGAAACTCACTTCTTAGATGTTCAGTCATTGTAATGTTCACTTAGAATCATGTGCATACATTTTCGTACTCGCAAAATCAGTTTAAAACCGAAAATTGTGGTTTAGAACCGGCGATGTTAGCCACTGAACTGTTTCGTCAACGTATACGAAAATATGTGGATCCGACCATTTTTTTAGATTCACGGTTCGCCTTGAATGTGTCAATCGTGTTCAGAGAACGTACGCTAAGTGCCATTACGAATCACGTTTTCCGAAGTAACTAAGACCACTGCTTTCTGTTTCGAACAGTGCATTATGTGGATCCCCAACACCGCAAGGAGACAAAGATGTGTCATGACAAGGGAAGTGTTGATGAAGGACAATAGGACATCAACACTATTACCAACGCATGTTTCACGTTTTCTTCGTGCTTCAAATAAAATTATGCGAATCAGTGTTGTTGTTGGTTTGAATTGAGTCTGCCTTGTAGCATCGCTCACATTCTGGAGCTGGATTTCCGTTCCGTACAATATATTACAGGATATCACAAGATATTATAAGATTGCCATCCAAAGCAAAATACCCAGATGGAAATATAAATATTTCATTTATGTGTAACGTGCCCTTTTGAGCTATTTGTCAATTTTGTTTTTAAATCTACCTCTGTTACTTTCTGATATGTACACTGATCATTCAATCATGTTACTTTGTTCCCTCTTGTGCTACTATCCTTCTTATGTGAGAAAACAATTCAATATTCAACACATTCAATATATTAACAACTTCAATGCTATCTCCTCGTAACCGCCTTGTCTCTAGGGTTGTTAAACCACATTCTTTTAGATGTTCTTCGTAATTAAGGTCTCTCAGTCCGGAAATAATTTTAGTTGTTCTCCTCTGTATTAATTTTGTTCTAGCGCATCTATATCCTTATCCTTATAACATGGCCTCCAAGTTTGTATTAATTATTCTAAATGAGGCCTAACTATTGATTTATGCATATATACTGCTTTATGCTAATATAATTAGCTCTTTCTCCAAATATGTTATATTTCTCCTAATCAAACCAATAATTTTATTACCCTTTGAAGCAGCTACAATACCACATTGCTTTGTAAGTCTTTTCTGCTATGGTAGTACCTAGAACAGTATCTCCCATTTTATAGTTTACATCAAAGTTCCCTTCTCCTGAGTATACCTATTTACATTTCACAAAACTGAATAACATATGCTATTTGTCATGCCATTTAATGTTGTTTATCTCCATCATTGTTAACCTTTGTTGTCGTAGCATCCGTGCCATTTTCTGCAATTTGTTTGTTATGTATATATATATATATATATATATATCATAGAGTTACATCATTAATCACCCCCCCTATAAACAATAGCGATAAGTCAGCTCACTGCAGTGAAGCGGGCGTGGACCACTGGCCGGCATTTCAATGCACGGCAGAAACAGTTGAATCCACTGCATGACACATAGGGTAGTACTGTTTATAGTGTGTATATAGCATGTTACAAATATTTGTCTAACATATGTAAGTAAGTAAGTAAGTAAGTAAGTATGTTAATTTATTTCCTCCTCACCATCATCATGTACAATATAAGGCAAACAAAAGCAATGAAGATGAGGTGGCTACCAGAAAAGTATAAACTTATCGGGCTAGTACCAGTGACAATGACACCAGGAACCAATTAACTTGAAGATTTGTCATTGGCATTTGTTCTTAATGGGGCATGGCCACTAGTGTGATTAATAATTTGGGTGAGGGTGGTCCCAGCAGTTGTGTTATAAGTGTGGGCAGTTGGGTTGTTCATACTGGAGTGAGCATCGTGCATTAGTGTTAAACTGTCCAAGACAAATATTTTGGAGGCTTGCTGGAGAAAGTTGTGGGACAACGAATATGGTTATTTCCTGTATGGGTTACAGCTGTACGAATCGACAGAAGACAGGATCTAACATCTCGTTATGTTCAGGTAATGTATGTCACAAATGTGTATGAAGTGTTAGTGCTTATGTGAATGAATGCAAGTTTCGAAAATTTTCTGAAATATCAATATATTACAGATACGTTTGTTTTTTTGTGGGTAGCATACATTAAGCTTTTCCCAGTAGTCCCAATGATTGGATGCAACATAAAATGTTATAGGGGTAGGATTCAGTTTTATAAATAACGTGTGTGGGCGTGTATGCATATTTGTAACTCTTTTTTAAAACTTTACTAGATGTCAGCTCATTAATAAGATTTGTGTTCTTTATTAAGTCATCTGCATTTAAAACCCTTTAGACGCCGCACAATGAATTACGTGTGTGCTGCTTTTCCCCAGGAAACTGAGGCAGATTTTGAAAATTATGGGTGCTTCTAGTTTTTAAGCTGTAGTTTCAAAAGTATTGATATCTTATAATTGCAAGTTATGTTTAGTTTGAAGCAAATGGAATTATCTATGCAATGGTGTAACTGTGGTGTATATAAGCCTGTTATATGTTGTCATTCTGAGGTGTGGAACTTCGGAAATAATTTTTTTGAACAAATATTGAGTGAAGTTTGACATGATAGTCATATTTTATTACAATAACATCACCAACTGCTGGCTCCACACAAGGAAATGTTCTTCCTATGCGTGATACTGCACAAAGAATCCAATTTTGCACAAATGCACACTGCATGTCAGACATCCAAAGCATGTCTCAATTGCACGTCCAGATGGCCGTTTCACTCCGTTTTTGCGACACAACTGATAAGCTCATTTTGATGAAAATTAGTTGTTGGAGTTCTCATCAGGGATGTCATCACTACTATTACTTGCCACCTGAAACAAACAAACAGCTACAGTAATGAAAACAGAATAAGAATAAAATTTTGTATGCATTTGTCACATGTCATATCCATCACAACAATGTAAAATTATAATTTTTACAAGCAGCCAATAATTACATTACTTTTTTTTAAAGTTGACCAATATCTGAAATATAGATAAATATAATTAATTACAAAGACCACTGACACCGTCAATATAATAAAATTGTCAACAATGTCCAAAGGCAAAGCAACAACACCACCCATCCAGGCACCGCCCAGGGCAGGGCTTGACTGTTTACATGCTCGTCGGGCCAGATTTTTCTGTTTTATTTACTCATTTGCTTTATAATCCATTATATAACAACATGCACAACTAACCACATAATCTAAGCCGAGTAAATGGCACAAAACACACAATGTCAGTGTTGAAACAGTCGACAAGTTGAATAAGACAGTGACCAGGCTACTCTTGGACGAAGAAAACCAACCGACGCCATCTTCAATTTATCGCTCACTCAGTCAAAGATCGAGCCACATATAAATCTTACCTCCGAAGATTCATCTCTAAAATCGCGCAAACTTCATCTGCAATGAACGTATCTGTTCTACGAGAAACGGCCATTTTTAAAGCCCACCAGTGCTCGACTTAAAACGCGATTATCTTCGAAACTTTCAATACAACCATTATGTTAATTTTACCCACAATTCATAGCTAAGATATGTAGAATTCCGATAGTTTTAGTTTCATATCAATCCACCCAATGACGCCACCTCCACAGCCTTTTTCCCCAGCGGACGCTTCCGGGCGCCGTGGGGAAAACAAGGTCGGACGCTTTCGGACGCGTGGGGTCTAATGAGTTAAAGAGGCTATGCCCTTTTTGGTCGTCGTTTGCCTTTTCATCGTTGTATGAACCACTATCATGAAACTCATTCTGTACACATTGCAACATTCATTGCATTGCATTTGATTGACAAACCATGTGACAGGTTGCCTACGAAAACAATTGACAGCTTAAATGAGAGAGCACATTTCCTTACAGGAGGCATATCATTGGGCAAGTTGGCCAGATAACATTCGAGAAAGATTTTGATCTTCATGTGGAAATGGCTGTGATGGAGCAGCTGGGGACTGTGTTGGAAGATGGGAAAAGAATATTTGTGGGACCTTACAGAAGAATGTCCAACAGGGCTTAATGAGATTTTGACCACTTGCAGTCATTAGCTGATGTATAGAGTACTTCAGAAAGAATGTTTAGTGGTGCTACTGTTATAGTTAATATGTTATGATATTTGATATACAAGGTGCATGGATATATTGTGCACATAATAAGGTATCAGGTATATATAGCTATATAGTAATAATATTTTATTAGTACTGTATATATATATATATATATATATATATATATATATATATATATATATATATATATATATATATATATATATATATATATATATATATATATATATATATATATATATATATATATATATATATATATATATATATATATGATGAAGACTGGGTGCTGTACAGTATAAACACTGGGCCTCCAGTGGGTTCTTGCAGCGCAGCAGCATGAATGTCACTGGTCCATGCAGGCATCACTTTATCATGTGTCAACTGATAAGAGTGCATAAGTGCATATCATATATTTAACATCCATAGTATACAGCTTAGAATATCTGCTTTATATTGTGACCTTATATCTTCGAACAGATGACATGTCTATGGTTCGGAATCAATAACAATAAAATGTTTATTAGTTTGTCGTTTTTATAATGGCCTGCCAATTTTTTGCGTAATGCATATGACCTTCATATGTCTATGCTTCCCTTTGAGGTGCCTGGTGTCCTCATAATGTGGAATTCTGGGAGTTCACTCACGATATGTTTTGGCAGAAGGTTTCTATCTTCCATCTTCTTATCTTCCATCTTCCACCACTTCCGTAGCTTGTCTTGGTTTCGTTGCGCATGTTTTTCACCTCTTTCTTCAACCGCTGATGGAATTTGTTTGGTATCGTGTTGTACAAATTAACAAGTTTCTCAATTAGAGTTTCATCACTTATCAAATGTAATTATGATGGGGACTATGACAGTAACTTGTAGGCCGTCATATTGATGGACATGTTGGTGTGACACTGCATAGACACACTGACAGTACCTTGTAGGTCGTCACCTTGAGGGACATGTCGGTGTGGCACTAGCGTAGACACACTGCCTGAGTGAACCTGATGCTTGTTGACCCTCCCCTGCAGAATGTTGCAATTGTGTGTTACCTTTCGCCATATTCAAGCAACATATTCAAACAACTTGTAAATGTGTTGTGTATGTAATTGAGAAGTTACCTCTTCCCCCGACATAGTCCTTCTACCCGCGCAACGACCCTCTTGATGGTGTCTGTTACCAACATCCTCGATGTGACTTTAACTATTGTCTTCTTCATGTTTCTAGGTTTTTTCTTGTTAGATATGCTCTCCATCGACAGTGACACTTTCTTATTGATAATTTTGCGATCCAGTTTCTTACCATTTGTGTTTTTATGTTGACATCGCTGGCTGGACCGAACTAAGTACTTTTGAGTGTTGTCTTGGCAGCCTTTATATAAGTTGTACCAAAGGAAGTGGGGCCTTTGCCTGATCTGGCCTCTGCGTGATGTCAATTTGCTTTGTCTATTCAAGTGCATCCTTTGCAGATAAAGATATGTAAGGAAAGTTTGCTTGACTGGAAGGATCTGATTAAACAGTCCAATACCTTGAGAATACGGGCGCTTCTTTACCAACCGCATTTTACAAGTTGGCAGGGGGACCTTTCTGGTTCCATGTCACACTTCCTCCTGGACGACCTGAGTAGTACCTTATAGCTTTTCACACCCCCAAATTATATCCACCCATGGTCTACTTCTACATCCGGTTGCGTGCGCAGCCTCACGAGCGCCTCCTAGCGGATAGTAACTAATCGGAGAGCGATCGTAGTGTCATCTAGCGACTGATGGGAGGGGAACGCGCGCGGTCTTCTGGGTAACACGTGCGTTCCCTAGCGACTGAATGGAAGACTGACGGGTGGGGACACCTAACGGACAGTGCGTTGTGTTGTAACCTAGTAAGAAGACGAATAAAAGTATACGATGCACACGTATTTTTTATTGAATACAACAAAGCGGTAGTGATACAAACGAGACAATCGTAACGACAACAGTACAAGCGTGTTCGAATGAATACAACGGGTATGATGACGATGAGGCGACTTGCGGATGTTGATCATCGCGCTAGAGGTCGCGAACTTACGGGTGTCTCCACCTCGCCAGAGGTTCAGTACGATGTGCGATAGTGCGGTATACCCTTTTTCATTAGGTTAAGCCAATCGAACACGCGACAATCGTTAGCGACCAGATCGGTTCGGAAAGCGTTTACGAAAGTTCTCATAGGAGAACCGTTACAACGAAACATTATATAAGCTACACAATATTGTCCGCAAACGTTAGACAGTGGACTCTGAAGTCTCTTGCTATTATGAGTCCACGCGGAACAGTGTTTGTTCAAGAAGGTGCTGAACGCAGCGTGAAGGGGTGGCAGACCGTACGAACAGAAGTATTCACCGCGTCCGTCGGAGGCCAGGTACAGCGCTATTCAATGTTCGCCCGGTTCGTCGCCGTCGTCGGTGTTGCACACGAAGGCGATCGGCAAAGCGTCTATTGTTTTAGGCAGTCCGTCTTTGGGCACAACGCCACCAAAGACGGACGCAGTGTTCGGATCCATCGCCAGTAGACGAGCGATCTGCAGGGTGTCCATCTCAGTAGTCGTAGATGACGTTGCGATTCTTGTCGATTTCCAGCACGGATTCGAATTCGGCGTAGGCGACGACGTTCACGGTGGTACGAAGCGCTTCTATGAAATGAAATTCGATGCGCAGGTTGCCCTTTTGCACCAGATTGAAGCAGGGACCGTCGCACTGGTCGGGGTTCAGGTCGAAACAGAAGAAGGTGTAGCCGTCTCGGTAGTCGTCGCGAGTCAGATCGTTCCCTCGTCCTGCCAGATCTTGCCGGTCGAGGTGAACAGGCTCGTGTAGCTCCTGACGAAGAGGTTTTCCTCGAAGTTGGGCTGGAAGGGCTTGGAGGGTATCTGACGTCCGTCCACGTACACCGAGTGGAAGCCTATGGTGTTGTTCTTGGCGTGAAACGGATTTTTATCGTACGTGCCGTTGTAGGCGTCGTTGTCGATGCAGCACAGCACGAGACGTTTCGGCAGCGTGCTGAGGAACAGGTTCTCGTGCGTGTGCGACCGAGCTCCCGCGGGAATGGAGTACACCTTGACGTTGACAGGCCGTAACGAATATTTGACCGTGTTCTTCTCGAGCGTGTTGATGTGAGCCATCTGCACGGCTGGGTTGAGGGTGGCCTTCTTGACGAACAAGGTTGCATTGACGATTGTTATCTTGTAATCAGGGGCCGCTCCTCCGGACATCAACGCAAACGACGGCTTACTACGCACCAGTCGTATCTTGACGTCGACTCCGTTGATCAGGAATTTATCTTGCAGAAACATATCCACGTGGAGACGACCCATCATATCGACCACGCGACTGCCTGTTATGTACTCTCGCCGAGTCGTGAACCCGGGGTTAGGATCGGGTACATCCGCCAGCTCGGTGGCGTTCATGCGACTAGCCTTGTCCTTGTACCACAGCTGATTCGTCAGTTGCGTCGACTTAGCACCGAGTCCGTGAGACAACAGTGTCTCGATGTAGGCTCGATATGCGTACGTGTCGGACGACTGGGTCACGAGCATGCCATTCAGGGAGACGTCGACCTGACTCCACAGCGAATGCAGCCAGTTGTTCACCGGTCCTACGGGCGCGGCCGCGTCGAGATCGTTTCCGTTGGGCTGCGTCACCTTCACCTGCACGTGTATTATCGTGTTGGCGAGATCTATGTAATCGTCTCCCGAACCGGGGATGAGGAATTCCATTGGTCCTCCAGAGTCCAGAGAGGCCGTGGGTTGATGTTCCACCACGTGACTGGCGATGATGCAGTTCTGAGTGGGAGGCACGGTAAAGAGATCCAGCTCGCTCTTGACTCCCTCGCACGACTGTCTATGCACGAACGCCATTGTCGAATATGTCGATCTCTCGTTTCTTGGACGTCCGTTTCTTGCGTCGTCTCTTTACTGTAGTGATTGTCGCCTTCGCAGACGGTCGTTTTATAAGTTTACCAGGGGGCGGTCGAAGACCTTTCAGCAAGGCATCGGTGACGCGTCGTTTGGCAGCCGTTTTTATGTTCTGGCCCGATAAGACGTCGCCGGCTATACGAACGCCGGTCTTCAACGCTCCCTTACCCAAAGCCACGGCACCTCTCTTGATGAGTGGCATGGCGCTGCGCAACAGACCGCTGAACAGACTGCCCAGTCCGTGACCTCGCTGGTATTGCGCACCGGCGAAGTAGGGCAGCGCACCGCCAGCCTGGCGCGCGTAATAATCGTTGTAGTTCATTGGAACAGTCCGGTCTTGCGTCAACGAAAATGAAGCGTCACCGTCACTCGACCGTATTCGAATGGCACACGTTGACCCATGTCGTTTCTTATATCCACTTCGATCGAGTGGAAGTTCGAGCGCAACAGAGGTATGTAGTGAACGTTATTGAAACGCTCGGACACCCTGTCACCGTGACGTCCACTAATCGGAATGGATCGCAACAGCGGCGCGAGAGTGTCACCCAATACACGAGACTCCACGACGTCCGTGTAGACGTATAGGGTGTTGAACCCTTGCGTCATGTCCACCACGTCGGTGGCCTCGATGTGGAAGGGGTACGAGGAGTCGGAAGTCCGAGAGTCGGAGACGAGTGATGACGCGGACGTAGTAGTAATCGCCTCCGCTCCGGTGGCTACGGACTCGTTGAATCCTAACATGGAAGCAGTCGAACTGTGGTACGGTATGGTGAACGAGGTGTTCTCCGTCGTGTGTAACGTAATTTTTTGAGTGACGGAACTATAGCTCATTTGAGCCCGTGTCTTCTCTGTTCTCAGACTGTACAGTCCGTTGTTGACGTGGTACATCAATGTTAACGGGTCGTCGTAATACCCACACGACAATTTCGCACGCCGAGTCACGTCGGGAACATCGACCTCGTTGAGGAATAACCAGACATCATCCTCCGTGACGTTGTACCAAGTGTGCGAATACTGCATCTCTGTCAATCCACACTCCCATTCACCGACCAGATCGATACGACGAGGCAAGTCCGTGGTGTAATGGGTCAAGGTGTTGTCGAGGTGCGTCTTCATAGAAGCGTTGCTAGGCAGCGTCATATAGAAATCAGTCGCCATTGCGTCTCAACGTGGGATTGGGTAGTAGATAACCCAACGAACTACTCAACAGAGCCGTCCACAGATTAGAATCACCGTGACCGACAGTCAGGTTGTAGATGCTTATCACGATGACCGTGTACAAGATGACGACCTGACACAGAAACACTATCTCTTCTTTGGGACACTTGATGCCGAACAGATGCCAAGGAGTACTGCCGTTCGACGCGTCGGTACAATCCTCCTCCTCCTCCTCTTCCTCCTCCTTCTTCTCCTTCTTCTCCTCCTCCTCCTCCTCCTCCTCCTCCTCTACGACGACAGTGTGCGGTGCCGTGTCTTGATCCATAATGACAATCCGTCTCACGTCGCTTAGTCTTTATAGACGAGTGACCTGGCATCGATCCAGCTGTTGAATTTGGATGAATATCCGAACCATTTCACCAAAGCATTCGTTCGAGCGCCGACCTTACGACATTCCAGCACCGCTTCCACTCGGAACACTTTATCGCTCGCTATCACCACTTATCGCTCGCTATCACCACTTTCTGCAGCTCCAGTTCGTAGAAGGTACCTTCCAGCACGTCGCCGAGATCGTCCCGCAGACGGTACACGGGCGGTTCGGAGGGATGAACATCGTGCACGGTGAACACCTCTTCGCTCCAGTTCGTCTCGTAGCCCTTTTCGAACGTGCCTTTGTACTTGCTGACGCGCACGCGATCCGACACGTTCATCTTGGGCGCACCCTTACCGTCGTGTCCGTACAGACGTTGCCACACCGTTTCTTGATTCTTTGCAGTCACCTGTGACGGAGCCATACCGAGGCTGCGGTGGCGGGTGTCGTTGTACGTTCGCACCAGATCCTGAAGGACGTCAATGTAACGCCACGACTGAACTTTCGTGAAGTAGTGCCACATGCGAGTCTTCAACGTCTTGTTGAATCGTTCCACGACGCTCGCCTTCGTCTCCGCGTTGTGCGTGGCGAAGTGATGGACGCCTCGTTTTCGTAAGAGCATCTGAACGGATTTATTTAGAAATTCCATTCCACGATCCGTCTGTAACGTCTGCGGCAGGTTGTCCGCGAAATCGATTCGCAGAGCGGCGACCAACGACGCGGCGGACTTGCTAGGCATAGGAATGCATCTGGCTCGTTTCGAAAGGTCATACCGTTGTTGTCGTCTTTCAACGTAGTCAGGTCGACGAGATCGGCCTGCCACTGTTGATTCATACCACCCACGATGACGCGTCGTCTCTTGAAACGTCGTCTCGCTGGTTTGTGTAAGCTGTAGGCGTCCTGTTCCGACAACCATCACGCGACTATTTTCCGCGGCGCGTGCGTGACGCGTCGCAATGCGTCGACTCCTCCGTAACTGCCTACCCGACTCGGATCGAAATAAACCTTCTTCAGTCTCTTCGACATCGTTAAAACAGAAGGTCCGACGCGTTGACGGCGGTGACGTTGACGACTCCCGAGTACTGAAGAACGACGAGGAGTGCACTGACGTATAGTAGGACGCACGTTATCGTTCCCACAATGGTGACGATCGAACAACAGTCTGGCAACGAAACCATGGTCCGAATAACACCTGTTGTATAAGAATTCTGGCTGCAACGTCACCGAGCAAGGTAGGTCCGCTAAACAATATCGAAGCGACGACGGAACGGTGCGTGTCCTGCAGATCCGACGACATGAGTGGGTTACGACTACGACGTAGTCTTCTTATAAGTCGACCCAGCGGGGTGCCGTGGATGTGGGATGTCGTGGACGAGCGAGAGGCGTCCAACGTTGAGATTTTCGTGCACTACCAACAGCACGCGGGGTAGTGGCAGACCGTCGAGAGAGAGAGAGTCCGTTTGTATGTAGGTTCTCCTGGCGGCGTTACCGATCAACTCCATGGGTATGTTGACGGCACGGAGTTGCTTCGCGAGCGACCGCCAACCCGTTGGAGCGTCGGTCTTTCTCTTACGCAACAGATCGTGAACGAGATCCACCGCGTTACTTCCCGCAATGGGAACACCCTCGTGCACGAGTTCGCCGCGATTTCTTTTGAGATGTTCCATCAATCGTCTGGCTTTGGCCTGCAGACTCTTGGGAACGGTGTCCAAGACGGTGGCCTCCAGTCGTCTAATAGGAGCATCCTCCTCCGCCTTCTCCTCAACCCTCGCCTTTGACCCTTCTGTCGATTCGTTCACCGCGATCATGCGTATCGGTTCCTTGACGCGTTTATCGACCAGACCGTTGTACCGTTGCAACACCTGATTATACAGCGTTACCTTGGTCCCATCGTCGAGGTCCTTTCTATCGAGGATGGTCTTCATCTCGCCGTCGAGGGCTTGCACTATCTTGCCTACGGTATCCGTTGGATTGGAAGGAGGTTGCGAACGAAGCGTGTCCAACAATCGAGGGTCTACCAAAACCATCTATCGTGCGTGATCCATGCGTCTAATTCTTGGTCAGCACCTGGCGAAGCAAGGGTAGCAAGACCGAACTCGCCAACGGCGCTAGGAAGGCCGATAGGAAACCTCCGCTCTGTCCCTCGCCAACCTGGGGTTTCAGCAAGAGGCGTCTCCTGGCAGCGGTCGTTTTTCTCTGAGCCAACTCGCGTAACTTCGTCTTGTATTTACCCAATCGTCGCCTCTGTAAAGCGGTCAATGGAATATTCTTCGTTAGTATGTTGTAAGCACACTCGGCCAGTGCGCACAGCAGATCGGCGTCGGCGTTGGCGATGATGGCCTTTTTCACTTTGTTGTTCTTGTACCGGGCCAGAGTCTGGATGCACAAAATGTGTTTCCTCACGAGAGCAGACATGGCGCGAATGAAGAGACGATTCACGCGTTCGGTCTTTTATACCTTCGGCAAGTACACGTACTGCACGTCGTCGTCTGGAAAGATGGCCGTACGCAGACGCATGTCCTCGGGCGTGTCCTGTTTGAGATCGACCAATAGATAACCGTACGGTATCTTCGTGGCATCTTTAAAGGCCTCCTGCACGAATTTCGTGCGTCCTGGATACATCTGCCGAGCTAAGTGCGACATCTGCGTTGCATCGCGTGGATTCTTGAACACCACCATATAGTGAGTGTTAAGACTGATGGTACGACTCTCTTTTTTTTAGGGAACAGGTTCTGTACGAGATACAGCACGGACGTGTTCCTGTGGTGACTTTTTTTAGTAAACAAGGTCGTGATTCGCTCGTCTGTTTCCGCCATGAGATCGTCTATGACGATGAGGTTCCTCGTTGTCGATTCGAACATGGATTCCGTTGGTAACCCCTCCTCGAATCGTACGTGAGTCAAGTCTGTTGTCGCGTAAGCCTCTTGCCATTCTTCGTAACACCACATGATCTTTTCGGGGGGTGGATCGATCATCGCGGTTGCGTGATGTAACAGACGCGTCACGAACGTGCTCTTGCCGCATCCCGTCGGTCCGGCGACGACGCACGTGAAGGGATGTTTCCATCGCGCGTCCATGATCTGTTATGACAGACTACCGAATCGCGTCGCCTTATCTACACGCTCGTCGGACCCGTGCTCAATCCGTCCTCGTGCACCACGCGTTTGGCGTAGAAGTAGGTGAGAGCCGCTCGTTCCTGCACGTACGTCATCACAGCCGAATTATACACCCGGAACCCGCGGTTCTTTCCGCTTCCACTCCGACGACTGGTGAGCACCTCCAGGAACGTCTCCTTGTCGATGGTGTTGTGACGTTTACTCAGACCTTTGGTGCTGTACTTGTCGGCGGGTCCGAAACAATAGTACGTCTTGCTACACAACCCCACGAATCCGTCGCCCGACCATTCTACCTTGAACAGTCCCGGAGTCCTCTTGTCGAACGCTCGTCGCGTGTTGCAGCACTCTTCGTCTCCGACCCACTGTCTGTCGGCGAGTCGACAGCGCACGTACTCGTCCCGATGCTCGTCGCAACATTCTGACGGGAGCCATTCGGATCGATGTCGAAAATAATGTTTTCGCAGTGCAGGGGTCACGAGGGCATCGACTGACTCGTCGGCCAAGGCCAAATAGGCACTGTCCATATCCATCTCGCAGTACTGGAACACAGGACGCTCCACGTATCTGTCGATGAAGTCGTAATAGAACTGCAACATGCGCATCTTGGCGTACTGCAGAACGAAGAATCCCACGTGTATAGGCAAGGCATACGTCACAGTTCTCTTGCTCAGCTCTATCTCGTACGCGTCGTCGACGACGACGTCGAGTTGCCGGAATCGACGATCGTTGACCAGGCGCGATGCCGCCTTCTCCGTGTAGTAGTTGACGTCGCGATGCCGGTCCACGTTGGTGATGGTCTTTCCGTAGCTCGAGTTCCCCAGCAACTTCATAGTGTCAGCGATGATGGCCCTGTCTCGGTGGACGTCTCCCTCGCGTCTGGCCTCGGACACCGCATCGCCGAACCGACGGAAGCACGGAATCGGATCGTATTCGATGACCTGATAGACGTGTAACACGTCGAGACCGTGGTCCAGATACCATCGCAACAGAGGCGTGGCGAGCAGTATCTTATCGCCGTAATAACTGCCCACGAGCATGCGTCTCGGAATCGTCATGATGTTGTGCTCTTCGGCTTATCGACGCATGAACGGACCGAGATCCTCGCGCGTCAGACTGATGTTCTTGAACACGGGCTGCATCTCGGCGAAGTGATCACGCAGTTCTTCCGGCACGCAAATGTCACACTCGATCATGCCGAACACGGTTCCATCGCGCACGCCGCTCAGGATCTGTTGCGAAGTCATCGTCCACCGAGCGGGTCGACGTCGTCGTGAGAACGGGGCGTCTAGACACCGTTTTACGGGCGGATCTCGTCTCATCTTTTTCCACTCGCATTCCCACAGCTCGACAGACCTTGACGAAGTGACGTAGGTAGGCGGTGGTCTTTCGGGTCTCGACGAGCAGTTCGGCCATGGTTTTCCCATTGACGGAATTGACCTCTGCTTGAGTGCACGGACAGCCGTGGAAGAAACAACCATGGAACTGATAAGCCGTCTTCGTCTCGCCTAACCATCCATCCACCCGATGTTTACCTATCCGTTTCTCTCGTCCGTTGATCTGATGTCGTATGGAAAGTCCCGTGCGTTCGGATTCCCACGTCAGCCATTCCGAGGCCATCTGTCCGTACAGCTGAGCCGATTCAGGACGGAAGTCGTTCTCAACCCGTCGTCGCGTGTACCATCCCATAGGCATGTCTTGCATGAGCGACCATAGATAAAGGGCGTTCGCGTCGTATCCGACGATCGATCGACACGGATGGGCCGTCTCTCCGTACTCGTTTCGACGTAGCGCGGTGATCGCCTTCTCGTGATAGCGGTGAAATATGATCGACGGACCACCACAAATGTTATCTTTGACGAGATCGTGATAAAGTAGGTATTCTCGGGAAGGTCGTTGAACAGGTACAGCAAGGTCAGACCGCGTACGCTGATGCCTTGCTTGAACATGTCTATTCCACGCTGCTGATAGAAATCAAACTGTCGCTCGACGGCCTGCAGAAAGGGAACCACGTCCCTGTTGTTGTACCAGACGAGAAAGTCGCGCAACGTCGTCATACCGTTGCCATGCCTCCTGACAACTGACGTAATCCTCGTCGGAAATACCTTCGTTCTTCAGTCGACTGAAGAAGGCCTCTTTCGGCGGTAGAACGGTGTCGTCGAGCTTCTCCAGTCGATCCATGTACTCGTACGGGAAATGACCTTTCGTCACCTCGCATCCGTACGCTTTCAGATACTTGGCGTAACTGAACCCGGGAGCAAGGTAGTTGGTCATGTCTAAGAATTTCAGCTGATCCGTCGAAAGACACATGAAAGCGTTGTTGCGCTTGATGAAGAAAAACGATCCGACGTCCTCGTTCTCTTCTTCTTCTTCTTCCTCTTGCTTCCTCTCTTCTCGTTCCTCTGTCTTTGCAACGGTCAGGAAGTAGGGTACGAGGAACTGTTTGACGACATTGAGATTGTACTGACCCGAATTGAACCCGACGACGGGTAACTGACGCATCCATCCATACAGTTGTCCGTCAGCTTTTTGTACGGATTTTTTGTACGTCGACTTTTCTTGTCGTTGGCTGCTCTCGTAGTCTCCTCTTGCTCGTCCCATCGCGTCGACGCTTCCGCGAGTTGTTACAACGCGTTCTCGTACGAGTCTTTGATGCTGTCGTACGCGGCGTCGCTCATCGACGTCAGAATGGTCATCATGTCGATCACCAACTTGTTGGAGTCTCCGTTCGTGACGAGACATTTCACTCGCTCGTGTCCTGGTACGTTTGATGCCACGCTGACGCTCAACGGAACGTGACGCGCGACCCAGTGTACCTCGCTGTCAGACGGAAGTTGTTCGGTGTCGAACCAACATTCGAAATCAAAAGTGGCCCGGTGCGGATAGTACCGCAACGATTCGTCCACTCGGATGTTCTCGTCGTCCAGTCGTTCGGATATCGACGGAGTCGAATGGTACACGCCTCCCGGAAAGACTCGACGTACAGCGCCCGTACACGTGCTCTCGTGCACGCGTAGGTTCCATGTGCGTTTCCACAACGAGTTGCATGTCCGACATCTGTACGAGTGACAGTACATGCGCACATCGCTGATGAAGGAGAAATGCGTCTCGTGAAGGTTGAGGTAGAGCGTGGTAGGATATTTACAGATCGATCGACGGATGAGTTCGGCGATTGGTCGTTCGTCCTCTTCGTTCGGTTTTACGAGACTGTATACGCACACGTTCGTCTGGAACGTGGTCTCGATACGATGGAGGTCTTTCATCGAGACTCCGGCAAATTCCTCCATGGGTACACCGTCTTGAGCGTAAGCCTCGTACAGCGTCTTCACAGCTGGTTTCAATCGACGTAAGTCACATCCTCGTTGCAGGGCCAGACATCGAAAGAGACACAGATTATCGCCGTACCTCTTGCCACACTTGGGATCCGCTTCCAATCCGACGACGGCTTTGTTCTGCTTAATGTAGACCGGAAAGGGGATCATTCCCACGCATCCTATCGGATGATCGATAATTCGATTAACGAAGAAGGTGACGTTGGTCACGAGTTCGCACACCCACGCGGAATCAGGTCTTTGATTGATGGCCCACTGCAAGACGTCTGTTTCTCGGATGCGTTTGAGAAAGTCGTCAAATCCCTCGCTGTCGGTGACGAGACTGGGTTCGTCCAGGTATCGACCGCAGCAGTTGCACGAGGAATGGTAGTACTTGTATCGGTCCGTGTTCTTGTTCCTCAGCACGAATGCGTAACTGAGGTTAATCTTGAAGGCGTTGGTTTGTTCCTAGTAAATTTTCTTCAAAGACGTCTCTAGAACGGTCGTGTCTAGCGTGGTTAATCTGTAATCGTACCTGCTCTGGAGAGGTCCTCTCGACACGCGTGTCCTTATGGAGGACCAGTGCGCTCGAACGACATCTAGCAGTTCCGTCGACAGGTTGTCGTCGAAGGGAAGACGTTCGGGCGGATCAACGGGATCTTCGTCGGTGACTAGTGGGTGATGGGGTTGTGGTGGTGATGGTGGTGGTGGTGGTGGTGGTGGTTTGTCACACGCGTGTTTGGTCAAGTAGTCACGTTTGACGAAATTCCTTCCACATTTAGCACACGTGAATGTCTTGGTCTTTTTTTTAAGACGACATGTTGTTCTTACGTGATGCTGCAGATCGTTCCATCTTTCGAACGTCGCTTCGCATTTACACGAGTATTTCGTTTTCTTTGTACGATCGTTTTTAGAGAGGTCTTCTAGACGAACACCAGGGGGCGCTATCGAATAAGAATGCTCGTTCGCAGACGGTGACGGGTGACTCTCTAAGTGGCTTCGTAGAGCTGCATACGAATCGAGCGCGAGTCCACAGCGACGACATAGATGACGTTTCATGTTATCGACGACGACAACGACGTGTCTACAACTGACAGACATTGACTCTCGTTATAACATATATACGGTTCAGAACCGTTCGTTATTTATTAAATATTCGAAGGAACGTTCGTTATGCAAACGGCACCAAGAGCGTACGGTGGCGACATCGAATGGACGAACGTTCATTATGCAAACGACACCAAGACCGTACGGTGGCGACATCGAACGGACGAACGTTCATTATGCAAACGGTACCAAGACCGTACGGTGGCGACCTCGAACGATCATTATGCAAACGGTACCGAGACCGTACGGTGGCGACATCGAACGGACTGCGAGTTCCTTCGTCTAGAGGACGCCGCTCTATCTACTGCGAGTTCCTTCTCCTAGAGGAGGCTCATACGAAGGTAACATCGAACGGACTGCGAGTTCTCCTTTCGTTAAACATAATTCTTTCGGAGGATTCTTTACGGAGGTGTAATAAAGAGTCTACGAGGACAACTACGAAGCGGAGAACCGACAGCTCGCGCTATATTTTTATATAATTCTTTACGAGGGGACGATAAAGAGTCTACGAAGAATTTCTACGATGACAACACGCACCATATTTTTGGTTTTTTTTATTTTTTTATTATGTTGTAATCATACATATACGATTCGACTTATAGACGATGACGACCTGCTGAGTTTGTGGATCTTTATGATCGCGACAGTGACTCCTAGCTTACGATCGGTTATCGATACGGCAGCGGCTAGCGGATGAATAACTTGTGGGTTGTTAACCACGACAGAGGTTAGGTGATGTTGATGATTATAAGTCTTTTCCGTAGATATGTATATATAACAACATAACAAAAAAACAATATATTCACGAATGTTCATTTCTACAGCAGCGGCTATATATATATATTCAATTTTCATTTCAACAGCGGTTATGTAGTCAATGTTCATTTTCAACAGCGGTTATAATGTTAATTTCTACAGCAGCGGCTATATATTCAATGTTCATTTCAACAGCGGTTATAATGTTCATTTCAACAGTGGTTATAATGTTCATTTCAACAGCGGTTATAATGTTCGTTTCTACAACGGTTATAATGTTCGTTTCTACAACGGTTATGCGTATTCAATGTTCATTCTACAACAGTTATGTGTATTCAATGTTCGTTTCTACGGCGGTTATATTCAATGTTCGTTTCAAGAGTGGTTTTAGGTAATGTTCATTTCGAATGCGACTGAATTTGTCGTCGAAGCTCCTTTTGCCAATCCGTCGATAATATAACGGCGGCAACGTCCTGGCACACGTTGCAAGTCACTGTCTCGAACGCCAAACGACTGTTTCGACATTCAAGTATAATCTTGCGAAGCATGACTTCTTCAATGATGACGTTGCAGACATCCTGCGTCATGACCTCGTCTGGATTAAGAGGTCTAAACACGGCCACGGTGTCGTGCGGTGTTGCAATGACGGTGGCGTCTGGTAGGACGTACAGCGTCGGCTTCGGCGTTGGAGATTCACTCTCCGGCGAATCGGAGCCGTCGTCGTCTTCCGGCTCGGTCAGAGGACACCCCTCTGGTTGGGAATCTACGTGCGGCGAGGACGGTGAAGTCGTCGCCACTGGTACTTTCACCGCCGGTCTCTCGAAGACGCACGATCTCTTCGGAGGCGGTGACACCCAACTCGGTGTTGCAAAGATGGCGTCGTAGTCGCCGTCGCTCGGAGCCGTCCTCTTGTATGCCTCCTTGATGCGCTGCAAACCACTCTATCGAACAGAAAGATTAGTACATATGCGCGCTATATTGTGCACGTGAACCGTATTGTTCAATTAATACCTCTCTCACCTTATCTTTCCCACGATATCGCCACTGCGTGCTCCCGCACGTTGATATTACTTCTACACGTAACCAACTCAAGACATGCAAGATCGTGCTGTCCGAGGGTATATCGCTCTCTGAATCTAAATTCATTACACGAGCCATCTCATCGCGCGCGTATTGCACAGCGGCTTTCTCTACAGCCAGGTTAAATTGTTGTTCGTTATACATGCTTTCGGCGCGATTGGCTATCCTATCTATTCGACGCACCGTTTTCATACAACTGTCGCTGCTGTCGTTGCCGCCGCCGCTGCTGCTGCCGTCGCTGCTTACTATTATAACATCGGATCTATTCTCCTCCATCTCGTCATCTGTTATCACAATGAGCGAGTCCGCCGACGAAGAAGAGAATAAATCATTGCAACTGTTATCTTCTAACCACTTCCTCACCTTCGTTTTTCCGTCAACAGCAGCGGAAACTGCAGGCACATCGGCGGCAACAGCAGCGGTTGCTGAGGTTCCAGCTTCGTTCTGTCAACAAAAGTTACATGACATCAATCTCCTCCACAGTGTAATTTACGTACACTTTGGTCACGCGCTTCCTAATGACAGCCATGACCTGACTACCTCGCAGCGCCGACATCGACTCGTAGCGTTTCTCGTCTGACGCCATCTGCACGTAATCTTTTGCGGTGAACCCTAGAATTTTGACCGCTTTTTCATCGAAACAAGTACACCAGCACTCGCTGCCGATACTGTCTGACAGGAGTAAGCGCAGAGCGAATCTGTACACGCGCTCACGCTGGTAGCCGTGCGTCGGGCAGACGTGCTTGACGACTCGTTTGGGACAATTAGGACAAGCATTGTAAAACACGTATTTCTTTTGAACACCGCAGGCCGTTACGGTTAAAGGCTGCGCAAACACATAGCGGCCACCACTCACCTCGCATTGTAGTCTGGTCAAAGTCATATCAACGCTGGTCTGATGTGAGGCGGCCATCTTCGTGCTCGGGTAGAATCGCTTGAAAACAATTGTAATGACTGGGCTAGTACTGCTGTCTTTATATAGGCCCCTTATCGTCTGTTAACAGCGCGTGATGTTTTCGCTATTGCGAAACAGCGCGTGATGCTCGAATCGAGTTGCACGGCGCGTGATGTTTTCACCTGTACAAACGAGTTTGGACCGGTTCTCCCGGTGCCTGAATCGGTGTCTGAATCGGGTTGCACATCGCGTGATGTTTTCACCGGTACAAACGAGTTTGGACCGGTTCTCCCGAGGCCTGGTCGCAATCTCGCATCCGCGTTACATCAGACCCACTTTTTTGCCTGTTGGTGAGTTCGTATAAACTCTCTTCGTTGCGTAAGTAACCGTCCGAGCGTATTCTGACCCGTTCGACCGTCGTAGATCAAAGCGCCCCAAAAACCCTCTTTTACTTTTCACCCATTCTACCAATGCGACCTTTAAAACGGATCGATCGATTCATACTTGTGTTACAACGTGCATTATAATGAATGTTGTCACTTCGATTTTTTGTCCGTTTGCCAGACAGTCTTATCTATCAGCTCTCTGATACAGCGAGTTCGTCGTTGTCAACAATATTTCCTCTCTGTATATATAGGACTTCTCGTCATACTCTCGTCATCGTTATCAACATGTCGTCGTTTCTGTTCTTCGAGCGCGCCGTTGTCACCATAGTCTCGGTAATCGTCACCGTCATACGACTCACAATACGCTATGTGAGGTGCTACATCCGAGATGTAGGCATCGTCTGTAAAGTTCTAAGAGAGTCATTCATTATATAGTTCTGTCTTCGGTGAGTTTATTTCTAGTCTGTAATGATATGTTGTTTTTTCTTGCATTCAACTATATATCATTCTACTTTGTTGTTGCAAAACTTTAAGAGAGGTGTTCGTTGCAGAGTTCTGTCTCCGGTGAGTTTATTTCTAGTCTGTAATGATGTGTTGTTTTTTCTTGCATTCAACTATATCTCATTCTACTTTTGTTGTTGTTTTCTCGCAGTGATCACTGTCGCCTATGGAAAGGCGTAATGAGGGAACTTCTGGATGTGACCCTCCAACGGCACTTCGTTCGTGATCGTACCAACTCGAAGAAAAAAACACGATCGCCATTACGTCCTTCCGCGCTCACCGAGATCGTTGGGTTGATGCAAAGCCGCTCACTCTGGCCGCTCGTCATGCGAGAACTAACCGAGAAATACGAGATAAAAAAAACAGAATGCGACACCCCTCCGTCTCAAGAAGAAGAAAAAAATTGGACGGATGACCCCTCACCCCCGGCACGACGACCCACTCGACTACCGCTGCGAGTTCGCCGTCGTCGATATTGCGAGCCTCTTCGTGTGCGCTTCGTGCCGTACTAACAACGAGAACAATCTTAAAATAAAATTAACTTTTGTTTTGACGCTGCACGCTGTTGCCGTCTCGCTTTTAATCGTGTATCTTTTCTGGTATTAATTTTTTGCTTTGTATCATTAATACATGTCTGTTGTTTTTGCGTACGTTCTCGATAATAATATATATATTTATTACACGATCCTTCCTAATACATCACACTCACAAAAGTTCATTATATATATATATATTTATTACACGATCCTTCCTAATACATCACACTCACAAAAGTCCAATCACTTGTAAATTCCAACCACTATTACACGGTCCTTCCTTCCTTCCTAATAGAGCGCAAGCGCAAAGGCCAATCGCTTGTAAATTCCAACCGCTTTCCGTATGCCGTTCGACCGGCCGCTGACTCGAAATCCGCGTTAAGCCCGCCGCTTCAGTCTGCAACAGAACGCAGATGTTTTGGTTAGGTATCGAGTTACAACATGCACGCTGTGATTTAAAATAATAATAACATTTCTCACGCATCTCAGTCCGTGTTAAAAGGACCCGAACGAATCTCCGTAGTACATCGTGTTTTACAACAACCATTCAATATCGAGCGACATTACCTTCGTACCGTCAATTTCCACACGCTTAACAACCGATAAATCCCATATGGGTAGTTGTAACAGCCGCTAAATACCATACGGCCCATGTTTCGGCCTACGCGGTTGTCTGCCGATAAACGAATCCGTCCGTAGTTCACCGGATATCAAGTTACATCAACACGCTTGACGCCAATTATAACATCGACTCGAATATAGGGTAGTGTCGTACCAATTGCTACATATAGGATAGCGTGGGGTAATATGTTACCAATTCTTCGATTTTAGAGGTTACGACAGAGCGCACACACGTTCGTACGGGTTCGCGCGGGTGCACTCGTGCGCACGTTCCCTCTCATCAGTCGCTAGTTGACACTACGATCGCTCTCCGATTAGTTGCTCTCCGCTAGGAGGCGCTCGTGAGGCTGCGCACGCAACCGGATGTAGAAGTAGACCATGGGTGGATATAATTTGGGGGTGTGAAAAGCTATAAGGTACTACTGACCTGGGCTGGGCAGCCCCTGCCTCTTGGGATGTCCCGGGCAGTTGCGATGTTCTTGACTGCCCTTATTGCGTATCAATTTTCGCCGCTACACATGATATTGAAATCAAATTTATATTTATGTAATTAATAAGATCGTATGTGAACTCTCTTACCCATCATTGTATAAATATAATTGTATATTTTCTTTTTAATCCGGTCCGTCTGTCACTAGTAACTTAGGTCTGCATCTGTACTTCTGTAACATATCGATATAGTTCTACGTTCGTGATACATAATGTACACAATGATTTATAATGTACACAATGATTTATAATGTACACAATGATTTATTAAATGAATTATTGAAAAAATTGCATAAATAATTTGATACGTCAAATTATATTCATATTCACAATGTTGTGCATATTTTGTGACGTACCTGTGTTGCTCTATTGCTATGGTCTTTCTGTGTCTCCTTTCATTGCATGCCCGTGACTATTGCTCATTTGTACCCCGTGACCATTGCTCATTTGTACCCCGTGACCATTGCTCATTATTACCCCGTGACCATTGCTCATTTGAGCTACTGCCAGCACACGGTCCCCGACCACACCTGATGTATGAAATATATAAATGTATGTGTTATTTTCCGAGCGTATACATTTGGATACCGAGCGAATACACTATATTAATGCAATTCAATCGAAGTTCAAGCACAAAAAACATGGAAGTAACTCATATAATAATAATAATAATATAATATATAAAATACTTCTGTTGCGATAAAATCCTCGAGAGACCCAAACTCGGCAGCGTACCAAAGCAAAAGGGGTTAATCAGCTCATAATCGATAAGCAGTTCCAGTTGTAAACAGTTGGATTGGTACGCTGGGGAGCTGTGAAGGATAAACAAGTTTAAACAGGTGGGTTTTCAGTTTACGACGAAATGCTGTATATTTTGACAGACTTGCAGTGAGTTCCACAGAGTTAGTGCTGCAACTGAAAAAGTTTACAAAAACGACATTTGTCTTAACACTGGGAACAAAAGGGAGATTACAATTAGATGATCGAAGCTGTTTGGGCCGTCTTGCAAGAGTGAGCAGTGAATGTAAATATGCTGGTTGCTTGTATGAAAGAGCTTGATAGGTAATTGTACAGTTACCTATAATGCGATATCGGACAGGGGGCCAATGCAGTGAGTTAAGAGGTGGTAATGAGTTAGAGATACGAGGAGCCCGGGTAACTACCCTTGCCAAACAATTTGCACACGTTGAAGTTTCAAGATGTCCTTGAGAGCAATAAAATGCTTTGAAGTTAGCAGGTTCAGTATCAGGTCACTAGATACATATGTTGCAATTATATATCTAACATCAACAAGCGTTTTTTGGTATATAACTTCGAATGTCTTTTGAGAGTTTACTAGCGAAATTTACGAACTGATGTTATTATCGTATATGTATTGTACACTGAATTGTAATACATACCAACACGTGTGGTACATGAATCAATAATCTGCATGTACCTGGCTGTGTACAAGATGTGGCAAACACTGTATATATTATATGTGCACAGCGGCAATCCCTGTTCGTTCATAAATTGGATTGCCCTTTACCAACCTACCCAATAGTTGGTGTAGCTCAATACAAACAGAGACAGGGCTGCATGACCATGTCAATAACACAGATGTCGTAGCACATATACACCGGGTGGAGGGTAACAGGGTATCGAGCGGAGGAGGGGAGGGGTAACGGGGTATCGAGCGGAGGAGGTGGGGGTAACGGGGTATCGAGCGGAGGAGGGGCGGTAACGGGGTATCGAGCGGAGGAGGGGGGTAACGGGGTATCGAGCAGAGGAGGGGGGTAACAATGTATCGAGCGGAGGAGGGGGTAACGGGGTATCGAACAGAAGAGGGGGGTAACGGGGTATCGAGCGGAGGAAACACACGAAATATACCGGTGAATACGACGAAGGTCACGAATATGATAAAAGCAGCAACGACAAGTTTGTGAAATATGCTGTCTAAAATTAATATCTCATAAATTCAGCGCTGAGTGGTGTGAAATTCCGGCTCAGCATAGGTGTTGGAATAAAACTATTAAGTTTAACACGCTGCTTTTGTGTACCAATAATAACAAACTCGGTTTAATTTGCATTTTGCTTTAGTTTGCTGTTAGTCATCCAGTGGAATACATTCTGGAGACAATCCCTGATTTGGTTTAAGGAACAATTTGTATCGGGAGTAGCCAAGGAAAGGTAAATATATGTATCATCTGCATATAGGTTGTGGTCCAAGTTATGGGTTTGCATAACTGCGCTGAGCTGAGTGAAATATGTGTTAAGTGCACCTACGGCGTAGCGAACTAAGATTAATTATGTGTGCGTTTATGTTTACTTGGTAATCTATAATAGCAAGAACTGGTACTTTACATTTACAGTGTTGACACTCCCATTACTGTACATGTGTGAGTAGGAGTTATATCTATTCTGAATTAAATATACAAGTTTTCGTCATAAATAAATAAACGATCACAGCACAATGGCTCCCTATTATAGTTCCCACAACAGGCTGAACATATATCCATGTCACACCGAGCATGTACCAAGACCGAGCGTGTACCAATACCGAGCGTGTACCAAGACCGAGCATGTACCAAGACCGAGCGTGTACCAAGACCGAGCGTGTACCAAGACCGAGCGTAAATGTAATTCCTCCAACACCATGTGTTTCTAACATAGGATCCCCATTTTTGCCTGCACAATAAAACTGTCATAAAAATAGGGGCATGTATATATACTTCTAATTATGAATACTAGTCGCTTGGAGGCAACAGCTTTAAAACATTTAAAATTGTCGCTCTCACATTTTTAGGAATTTTTCAGCACTGTGGTTTGGGGTGAAAATTGTAATATATGTAATTTATAAAAAAAATATTTTCTATAACTTCTTTGTCCCACTATTTTGCATCTGTATTGGTGCCTATGTGGTTCATTTCTGAAGTTTCTTTTAACCTAGGCTACGCAGAATTTTAGACCACATATATAGTTTTAATTACATTTGTTTCTGAATGTGTTATTTTGGTGATGTTTTAGCCGTTCCAAAACATGTGCGCGTGCGTGCGTGCGTGCGTGCGTGCGTGTTTTATATACTGGTGCACAAAAGTGGGACAAAGAAGCTCAACATTTAACCTCAATAAAACGAACAGGTAACAGCTTTATTTGATTCTTCAACGGCTTCACAATAACACGAAACAGCAAAAAGATAGTTGTGTAATTGTAAGTTTACAAAACTTGCATTGTAATACACCCCCTGCATTATGTAACAGTCATTACTTGGTGGCCTCCAGTGAACTTTTATACACTTATATAAAAACATATATGCTGATAGAATGTTATTTTGAAACGTAACACGAATTGTATAATAATGGTTTATTTCATGCTATGTTGTTATGTTAAGCGAACGTATAAAAAGACACCGCGACACGCGTTAACCCAGTGATGGGGACATCAAATATCTACCTATGCTTTTTTAATTTGTTGAGTCATGATTTCTTATATTTTAAAAAGCATTCAGTGTTTAAGATTTTAAGAAGATCAAAATAAAAATTTACAAAGTACATGTAATGAATTAAAATAGAAATTAACTTAATTTTAACATAATTAAATTAAACGTTAAAGCAACAATAATAACATGACTGGTTCTCCCAGCTACCAGTGAAGCGCAGGTTGGTGACAGAAGCAGCTTGCAAAAAGAGAGTTTGAACCCAGGGTATCTCTATGTTGAGAGTCGGAGGTTCTAACAAGTATACTGGCGCGCCACACACCGTCTGTGTTTAAAAAAGGAACGGTCTTTATGTGGTGTCCTACATAACGATCGTGACATTTGGGCGATACACGAGTTCAGAAAGAAAACGTATCAATTACGTGATAAAAATAGAACGTGAATCAAGTATTAGTCCAATTTGCTTTCATGGAGTTGTAAATAAAAGTTGATCGCACGAAAGAAACGAAAAGAAGGCGACATCGAAACGTTCGTCACGAAGGACGCAAAACCAAAATCACCACAACTGATGGGACGTACGATGAAAATACCACAAAATGGCATAAATCATCCATGAAACTAACATAGGTCATAATATTGGCATAAATGACCGTCTCGCATTACAATATAAATCATTGCTGAAAATTTAGTCTGACTTTCGATGATTTATGCACGACATAGTATGAAATGTAACAGTCGTTACGAAACGCGAAGGGATGGACACCAAACTTCACTGTACTCGACAAGTGTAACTTGCGCTAACTTTCATGGAAGAATTTGCGTTGCCACTGGAATTATTGCATGTATTTTTTTATGAAATTCCCATACATTTACCTCAAAGTTTGCGGAGAAAAAGTTACATTAATGTAAAAGAAACTTTCGTGACGTTCAGGACATCATGCGAAAAATATTTTATTTTATTTTATTTAATCATATCCGATTATAATAGTCTGAATTACAATGTTATCAAATGAATGATCAGACACTGTATTTCAAAAGAAAACTAACAAGAACAGCCGGGACTTCACTAGCCAATCCTCATTACGGTCGTTACGCTCAAGGACACCAACCGTAACGACCGTTACCATGGTTTTGCTAGTGTTGTGTCCTGTCAGTCCTTTGTGAAATATGCTCAGGGACACCAACCGTAACAATAGTTACCATGGTTTTGCTAGTCTTGTGTCCTGTCAGTCCTTTGTGAAATATCAATATTTTGATTCAGAGTTATTGACTATTGTATACCCTGATCACTTTGTTTCACTGTTAAACTGCTTGTTTCATCCATATTTTACTGCTTTACTCTAATTGGGACGTAGTGCCTTTTTCAATGTCCCATTTTGGTGTACATCCTTTTGTCAATTACAGCTTACTTGAATCGTCACAAAGAGAATGTTACCATGATGTGCAAATTTTTTTCTCAACTATATATAACATATATATTTTATTTAATGATTACACAATTATAATGTCTTTTACTCTGACATTCATATCAGGTTAATTATAAACTGAACCGCCAAAAAATATCCAGTGTCGAAAACACATACATATATAAAAAACAATAATAATAATTGTATATTACGTTTTCATTACTAAGTGGATCTGTAAGCTAGGGTGCATATAACATATGCAGATTGTGAACGGTTTATCTGCACTTTTATAATCTAAATATTTACATTATTTTGTATTATTGACCTGTTTAAATCAATTGTTTTATTATTTTTTCCGCTATTCCTACTGTGTATTTTCTTCCAGTCTTGTTCGATGGCATTGAGAGGTGTCCTGTACAAGC
This sequence comes from Lamellibrachia satsuma, assembly GCA_033239005.1. Lineage (NCBI taxonomy): Eukaryota > Metazoa > Annelida > Polychaeta > Sabellida > Siboglinidae > Lamellibrachia > Lamellibrachia satsuma. The sequence goes on from BSQZ01000091.1 coordinate 1,065,552, forward strand.
CACTTACTTATACAAGTTTGGTTGTCACGTCAATATACCCCCCCCCCAACAAATGGGAGTATATCATTCGCTTTCCTTTTTACATGGTTTGTCATGTCTAATCCTGTTTTAATCGCAAGTTACGTCCAATCCCTTGCTTTAGACCAACATTTAAATTAGCCATAATACTTCTCCTGGCAGGAGTCGTTAGTATCAATCCTGGGCCTGCCGTCAGTCGCAACATGAGTTTGCTACCACAAACTTTCGATCGGTTCGGGGTAAGACGGGATCACTTAGTGACTTGTTATTTCCGAAAAGATAGACATTCGAGCCATCAAAGAAAATTGGCTAAGACCACATGACACTGCTGCTTGCATAGCTGAAATGTCTCCATCTGGTTATACTTTTCATCATCGATCACGTTCAGTTGGAAGAGGCGGTGGTGTTGGCTTTTTGTTATCGGACCATTTTAAAGTAAATTCACGTTTAATCCCTGATTACTCTACTTTTGAATCCATGTGTGTTCAAATTTCAGATTCTTCTTTCTCGGCATATTTCGTATGCCTGTATCGACCTCTGGGACAGCCAGCCAACTTATTTTAAGGATTTAAGGATTTGCTGGAAAATGTGGCAGCTCTACATTCTGAATTTTACATTTTTGGATATTTTAATCTTCATCTGGATAAACGTACATCAGTAACCCCATTTTCGTTGTGACTTTCTGTACACACATTCATGGCCACTGACGTAACTTCGTTATAACTCGCTCAACATGTGACAATATCCAGATGCTAACAGTTTCTGATAGCTTTATTTAAGAAGCGAGGAGGCAACCGCCCCACCGCCAACCCTGCACGGATGGCGAATTTTTTTAAACAGGTGATACCGGTAACAATAGTGATCCATCCCCACTAAACACGTCGCCTGCCAGTGCAAAAATACATATGTCACCACCTAGTGGTGAAGTGTAGTACGTGTGAATGTTTGTTTCGGAAATACCGTTTCCATCATAGTGTGTGCTACTTCTGATTCGTCTCGGCCACCTAAGATTTGATCAGAAGACGTACATTTTCGCGGAAATAAATCGGCGTCTCATTGTTCACTACTGTTAAGGATTTCACTCAAGAAGCTAAATATATCTACGTCTGTAAATAATTATTAATTTTGTATTATATCGAGTTCAGATATTTGTCATTTCTAAATCGGAATGGGGACATATACAGTAATGTCAGCAAACATGCTATAGCAATACTACAATGTGCAGTCGAATGATATAGCACTTAGGTGTTGCGTCGAATACAGCTATAGCAGGCTGTTTAAACACACTATGAAGTGTCACGCTTACACTCAATTAACAAGTGATGCAGGTTTGGACAAACTTTCAAAGGTTTATTTATTTATATTGGATTTATTAGTTAGCTGTGTTACGTGCCGATGTATGTAAACGATTTTGTTCATGGAAAATGAGTTATGTTAACTGATAACGTGAAAGTAAAAAAAATATGCATTGTACATTTATTGACAATATTGACAAAAAACAGCGATTCTGAAGTATCAAAATGTACTTGAACAATTTGTATGGATAATTATGGATATTTCTTGTAATTAATTAACTGTGGATTATAGTTGATACGATCGTACTACATTAAATACGATAGGTGTTTTGTGCGCACGCATAAGCCCTCGCGCATATGGCGATGTGACTCCAGATATCCACTTTACAAAATGTTGTTTTAACTATAGCAACAACATAGTTTGCATCTAATTATTAAAGTATGCGATGCATCTGCACTGGGAATTGTACATGTAGCTACCATGTAGCAAATATATATATATATATATATATATATATATATATATATATATATATATATATATATATATATATATATATATATATATATATATATATATATATATATATATATATATATATATATATATATATATATATATATATATATATATATATATATATATATATATATATATATATATATATATATATATATATATATGTATGGACTATTTGGAACCAATAAATCGCTAAACCTTGACACAAGTCAGTCCATCTCAATAGCCAAGTAGAATGTCTCGTTCAAACCACTTCAGGTCAAATGTCCAGCAGATAACCTCTCAAACAGAGGTACTTGAAAACCTCTTCCCACTGATTTACTACAGGTACGTAAGTCTGCGTAACTTGTCCTACCCCGTGGACAATCGTGTTCCAACACATATACACATGATGAATCTTGACACGGTGGAGCGGCAGTAATGTGAAGCTATTGATAGCATAGCATCTTATTGAGGCAATTTGTCTATATTCGTATGTAACGCTCAAGTGAATGTTGTGCAACTCGCTGTCGTAAATAATAAAACGATTGGAATATAATATACACAAGTATATATATATATATATATATATATATATATATATATATATATACATATATATTATGTATATAGGATAGAGAGGTTATATATATATATCCTCTCTATCCTATATACATAATATATATATATATATATATATATATATATATATATATATATATATATATATATATCCTCTCTCTATCATGTATATATATATATATATATATATATATATATATTTATGCATATATATATGCATATATATATATATATATATATATATATATATATATATATATATATATATATATATATATATATATATATGAGAGAGAGAAGATCTTTTTATATATATATATATATATATATATTTATTTATATATTTATATATACAAGTATATATATATAATTATATATCCTCTCTCTATCCATCTATCACCCTCTCTCTCTATATATATATATCTCTCTCCCCCCTCTCTCTCTCTCTTTCTCTCCCTCTATGTCTCTCTCTCTCCCCTCTCTTTATTTCTCTCTCTCTCTCTCTCTCTCAATCTATATCTCCCTGTTTTAGGTAGATTGCGATTTGAGGTTATCTCGATCAGAATGGATTATCACTCCTTCGCATCTCTTTACAGAATGTGCTGGTTGTAGCGGTCGGCTACTTATGATAGCACCCCTTAGTGACTCTCGCATTTCCGGCTACAAACGATCGACACACGTGCCATTTCGCTCTATCAATAAAGTTGTTTTAACGTGACTTCTTGTGTCGCTACATTGGTGACCCTGAGTACCAAGACGGATTCTTGGTAAGCAGCACGCACACAAGCCGAGAAACCGAACTTTGATACGAAAATGGACACGTTATTCGCATTTTGCCGAACATTCATTGAATAGCCGAAGACCAGCGCTTAACGCGCCGGTCACGCTCTACTGCACAGCTAGCGCACGGCTAGCACAATGGAAATGCCGGACTCGAACGCAGTCGCATTGAAACTGCCGGTCTTTTGGATCGACCAACCCCGGGTGTGGTTACAACAGGCGGAGGCCCAGTTCGCGCTGAAAAATATCACATCGGACGTGACGAAATATCACTACGTGGTCGCCGCACTCGATCAAACCACTGCACTGCGCGTAATTGATGTACTGGAAGATCCACCACAGCATGGCAAATACGACAACCTCAGGCGACGCCTAACGGATGTTTTTGGCCTGTCGCCGAGGCAGCGAGCAGATCGTCTGCTCGAATTTGGCGCGCACAGTCTCGGTGACATGCGCCCATCTCAACTGATGGACGAGATGCTCGGCTTACTCGGTGGGCATAGACCGTGCCTGCTTTTCGAAAGCCTGTTCCTGAAGTCGATGCCAGAGGACGTGCGAATGCAACTAACAACAGCCAGCTTCGACGACCCACGAGCCCTCGCGAAGACCGCCGATGCGCTGTGGCAAGCAAGAGGACAGGCATCCGTGGTGTCTGCTGCAGATAACCGCTCTCCACCAACTTCAAACAACCGCACTCAACGAAACGCGCGACCGATAGCGACCGACATCTGCTACTACCATCGGCGATTCGGCAAAGCGGCCAGGAAGTGCAAACCACCGTGTACGTTCACGGGAAACGACGGAGCCGGTCGTCAGTAGTAGCTTCGGCGGCCGGCCAACGCAACAGCCTGTTGTTCATCGTGGACGACATCTCAGCCAAGCGTTTCCTGGTTGACACGGGAGCATCCGTCAGCGTGTTTCCTGCCTCGCACAAGGACAGACACGGTGGCGTACGCACGCCTTCCCTTGTCGCTGCCAACGGGACGAACATCGCTACATACGGAACCAGAGAGATGTCTCTCAGTCTAGACAGGCGCAACTACACGTGGCCTTTCATCATCGCTGATGTGAGGACACCGCTTCTTGGCGCAGATTTCCTACAGGCCAACGCACTACTCGTCGATCTACAAAGCCGACGTCTGATAAACGCCACTTCATTCGCGTCATCAGCACTACAGCAATCTGACGAGCCGGCCCTACATCTGCACCACGTCACTTCAGACGACCCCTACATGCGTATACTCGACGAGTTTCCGGCTATTACACGCCCTGAGTTTGCGAGCCCTTCCGTTCGCCACGGCGTTGAACACTTCATCACAACGACAGGCCCTCCCGTATACGCCAAGGCCCGCAGATTACCACCTGATAAACTCGCAGTGGCCAAAGCAGAGTTTAACACTATGGAAGAAATGGGCATCATCAGGCGATCTGACAGTCCGTGGGCGTCACCTTTGCACATGGTGCCAAAGAACTCTGGCGGCTGGAGACCGTGCGGCGATTATCGGAGACTTAACGATATCACTGTGCCTGACAAGTATCCAGTTCCACATATTCAGGACTTTTCCTCGCAACTTGCGGGCGCCACTCTCTTCTCGAAGATCGACCTAGTACGTGGGTATCACCAGATCCCTGTCGCGCCAACGGACATCAGCAAGACGGCCGTCATCACGCCGTTCGGCCTTTTCGAGTTCCTGCGTACACCCTTCGGCCTTAAGAATGCAGCACAAACCTTCCAACGCCTCATGGACACTGTCTGCAAAGGACTCACGTTCGTGTTCGTCTATCTAGACGACATCCTGGTTAGTAGCGCAACTGCCGAGGATCACGTGTCGCACCTACGAACAGTTTTCGAGCGCCTGGCTTCACACGGGTTGGTGATCAACGAGAGCAAGTGCCAGTTTGGAACACCGACTATCGACTACCTCGGTCATCACATCACACGTGAAGGAGCAATTCCGCTACCCGCTAAGGTAGACGCTATTCGAACGTTTGAAAGACCGACAACAGTGAAGGGACTCCAACAGTTCGCCGGTATGGTCAACTTCTACCATCGTTTTGTACCGAACGCTGCTCACATCATGCGTCACATCTACGCTGCGTTGGCTGGCAATCCTGTCAACTTGGAATGGTTGAGCGACCTCGAAGACGCTTTCAACGCCGCCAAAGAAGCTCTAGCAAGGGCAACGATGCTCGTGCACCCACGCGCCGATAGACCCACCGCACTGACAGTTGACGCATCGGGAACAGCGATTGGCGCCGTTCTTGAACAGGACCTTGGTTCGTGGAAGCCAGTGGCGTTCTTCAGTCGCAAACTTCGACCAAAAGTACAGCGCTTTCGATCGCGAGCTTTTAGCTATGTATCTAGCCATTCGTCACTTTCGATATTTCCTCGAAGGCCGCACCTTCACGCTTTACACGGACCACAAGCCTCTGACCTTCGCGATTTCTAAAATCAGCGATCCGTGGTCGCCGCGACAACAGAGGCACTTGGCATACATCTCCGAATTCACCACAGATGTGCGACACATAGAGGGGAAGAATAACACCGTGGCAGACACCTTATCTAGAGACGGCATCTCAGCAATCAAGGCACCTCTTCATGGTGTGGACTACGAGGCGATGGCAGCAGCCCAGCTCACGGATGACGGCATTGCCAACATGCGGTCAGCTCCGACGGGTCTTGTCGTACGAGAAATTCCGCTCAATACGAACGGCCCATCGATCTACTGTGACGTCTCCACTGGCCGACCTCGACCTCTCGTCCCCGACACGTGGCAGCGCACCGTTTTCGACGCAATGCACGGCCTCTCTCATCCTTCGATCCGAACCACGAGGAAGATGATCGCAGAAAAGTTCGTATGGAGAGGTCTCAACAAGCAAGTCGGCGCATGGGCTAAGTCATGCCTCCGTTGTCAGGCAGCTAAAGTCCATCGGCATACAGCGTCTCCCGTGGCAGACTTCGCCCCAACGACGCGTCGTTTCGACCATGTGCACGTGGACTTAGTCGGCCCTCTTCCGCCTTCGCAGAACCACCGCTACCTGTTCACCGTCGTTGACAGGTTCACGAGATGGGCGGAGGCAATTCCTCTAGTCGACGCACAGACCACCACATGCGCGAGAGCCTTTGCTGCTCACTGGGTGGCTCGTTTCGGTGTGCCAGCGGACATGACGTCTGACAGAGGATCGCAGTTCACATCTGAATTGTGGTCGGTACTGTCGCAGCTACACGGTACACGTTTACACCGCACCTCCGCGTACCACCCACAGTCGAACGGACTGGTGGAAAGGTTTCACAGACACCTCAAATCCGCACTAATGGCTCGTCTCGATGGACCTAATTGGCTCGACGAACTGCCATGGGTCCTGCTCGGTATTCGCACTGCGCCCAAAGAAGATCTCGGGTGTTCATCAGCGGAGCTGGTCTACGGCGCGCCACTGCCGGTCCCGGGAGATTTCATCCCTCGTGGGCAAGAGACTCAGGAGGCAGCACGGTTCCTTCCGCGACTACGCGAAAGAGTTCGCGACCTGGCACCGAGACCTTCCATCCCGCACGGCACCAGACCGTCGTCTGTGCCGTCCACTCTGGCACACAGCGCCTACGTCTTTGTGCGCCGCGACAGCCACCGTCCACCCCTCACACCGCCGTACGAGGGACCCTACAAGGTATTGACGCACGGCGAGAAGTCGTTCGTACTCGACTACGGCAATCGACACGACCGCGTCAGCATCGATCGCCTGAAACCTGCCCATCTCGACTCGGATATTCCAGTCGATGCAGCTAAGCGAGCCCCCCGGGGCCGTCCAGCTGCCGTGCACACACGATCTGGCCGCCAAATCAGACGACCAGAACGCTATGCCCCGGGTGAATGGTGCTAAGGGGGGTTGTGTAGCGGTCGGCTACTTATGATAGCACCCCTTAGTGACTCTCGCATTTCCGGCTACAAACGATCGACACACGTGCCATTTCGCTCTATCAATAAAGTTGTTTTAACGTGACTTCTTGTGTCGCTACATGGTATATATATATATATATATATATATATATATATATATATATATATATATATATATATATATCAGAAGTCACTGTACTTGGATCGTCGCATCTGTTTACAGAATGCGCTGGTGTAGAGTACGACGACAGCACCAGTATCTGCTGCGGCGACAAATTGTACGAGAAGACTGAATATTCGGAGTGTTGCTTCGGCGAGATGATGGACACCAGATTATATTTGTGTTTCTTTGGGAAACTGCCCAGTCTTTTTAACAGTACGTTTCTGGTGCAACTTTTCTGAAAGTATGCATATGTGCGCGTGCGTGCGTGTGTGTGTGTGCGATATATATATATATATATATATGTGTGTGTGTGTGTGTGTGTGTGTGTGTGTGTGTGTGTGTGTGTGTGTGTGTGTGTGTGTGTGTGTGTGTGTAAATAAAAACAGCACATTTAAAATTATATTATATTAAATTATACAAGGATGCAATTCATGCAATCCGCAGGTTCGACGTCCAATACATGTTGCTAATTGAAATGTTTTGAATAATATGATTGAGAGATTTTCCTTCCTAATCATTAAGCTAGCAATAATCTTTTCTGTTGACGCCTTTAAATTTGAGATTAGCCGTAGCAAACATGCGGCTAGCTTTACATCTCATAGTACTTTTACAACTCGAATAACTGCCTCGAATTTAACTTGTGACAACAAATAACACGTTTTGATTATTGTGGAGGAATGTTGTAAACAAACGTTGTATGTCAATGTTGCATTCACTCACATTCGGTTTATTTGTTTGTCAAATGTTGATGCCAGTATATTAGTACTATCCAGGGACATAGAATTAATATCCAGATATATGTTGCGTCATGCCCTCACACTGACTAGTTCCCAATGAATTAACGCATTCTTTAACCCATCCCAAATATAACCGTGTTATCTGCATTACATGAATTTGTCAGCTTGCAACGGCCGGTACATCTCCTTCAAAAGTCAGTTTTGCTGTGACGGGCAAATACACGAGCGCGTCAACGGCGGCCTCTCATGTTGCTTTTCTGAACAGTTGTACGACCCAGCGATCTACAGGTGCACATTGTACGGTGCACTTGTTTTGAAAAATTCATAAAACTGTTTGGTGACAGAACGTTTGTTGTGCTGCGCACGAAAACAGTTTTAGGCCTACCTTAATTACGAAGAACGCCTGACAGAATGTGGTTTAACAACACTAGAGACAAGGAGGTTAAGAGGAGATCACATTGAAGTTTCTAAGATATTGAATGGGTATAAAAATATTGATAGAAATATGTTTTCTCTTTCAAGAAAGATAGCAGAACTAGAGGTCATTGTGTAAAGTAAAGGATCAGTGTAGATTGGATATTAGGAAGTACTCATTCTCACAGAGGACAGTAAGTGGATGGAACAAATTATCTACGGATTGTATAACCGCTAGCAGCGTGAATATGTTTAAAAACAAGTTGGACACATATCTCAGGAGGGCGGGTAGATGAACACAGATGGACTCTCGATAAGCCAATGGCGTCCTTGTCCACTTGACATCTGGGTCTTTGGTTTGGATTGCAAATCTTGCTAAATCTGGTTAAATATTGCTAAATATTGGTAAATCTATGATCCAATGATCCTGAAGTACACATGGTACGGCTCTTGTGTTTTCAAAAGGTTCAAGAAACCGTATGATGATAGGATGTTTTTGCGAAAAACCGTTGTATGACCCAACGATCCACAAATGTATATTGTTCGGCTCTCTTTTTAAAAAAAGCAACAACATTCATCCACAAATAAATGTTCTGGTTCTCGTGTTTGGAATATTCGTGAAGCTACAGGATGATATGACACTTGTAATATACTGGCATGTGTCAATGCTATCAGTGACACGAATGTGAAATATGGGAAATATATTGAACAGTGTTAGCTGCGGTGGCGTGAGGTTAGAACATCGGACTCTACCTTACGTCAAAGGGGTGTATTTGCATTGAGACCCACAAGCTAATGACGTTAAACATGTATACACACACACACGCACGCATTCACGCAAACACACTTCTTACCACGTACACACACACACACACACACACACACACACACACACACACACACACACACACACACACACACACACACACACACACACACACACACACACACACACACACACACACACACACACTCACACCAATAATTGGTTGACCTACTGATTTTGTTTAATTTTAGTTTACAAGGTGATTCCTCGATAGCGACTATGAAAGTCTTAGACGAGTCTACTCATCGTATTTTGTGCTATTTACATGTATATATTTATTTCATGTTGATACACATGTACACTTTTTATTTTACATGGCTATGTGTATCATACTAAATGTTTGATGAATCAAATAAAAAAATTCTTCTTCTTCTTCATGTTTATTTTCACAATATTTGAAGGCAGCAAACAGGAGAGGAAAAACGATGATAATACGTCACCATCGCATTCGAAATGGCGCGTGCGACGACGAAGTCAAGTCTCCCGACTCCACTGCCGGTGGGTATATGTTGGATTCATGTGTATCCACGCGTTCTATTCCGTGCAAGTAAATAAATTATAAATGTTTCAAACATATTGTCAGTCAATTTACTCAAATTTCGTCCGCAACAGTTTAGTGATCACAGTGATAACGCAGTTTCGCGGCTCCCCATTTCCATTATCAACAAAAGGACATATGACAATTTGATTGTTTTAAAAACGAATGACAACCGACTGCAACGACAGAGAACACAGTCCACAACACTTAGCTAACGTTAAAGTGAAACACAAGTCATGGTTTTTGGGATATGCACCTAAACGGGATAGTAAAAAGTAGCCATGTACAACTAAAATCAAGAATATCACGTCAGTGGTTTATTCAGAATGTTTTCTAAAAGCTGGAGATTCCGGTCTGTTCTCCGGTTGACTGAGGGCTGACATGTTAACCATTGTGTCCGATAAGCGCATTTTGAGGTCGGCATAAACACAACCAACGCAAAGACTCAAACAAATGTTCTGTTTCACTATTTTGGAAACACAGGCTAATATATGTTACATAAGTTGAGTTTATATTATTGTCAAGAATTGGAGTAGGTGTATACAAATATATTTTAATTTGGCGAGCGAATATTGTCAAACTATGACACTCGTGACGTAAGGTCATCTAACAGTATGGCGCAGCCCATAAAATTAAGATATAGTGTGTCCAACAAGGTTTTTCTAGTAAACCAATTACGTGATATTCTTCGTTGTAATTGCAAATTGTTATGTCTTAATAACTCGCATAGGTGGATAACCCCAAAACCACGACTTTTGTGTCTCTTTAAGGCGTGTGAAATTAATACATAAAAAAATAAATGGTACCTTTGTGATCTGCACCCTCCTGTAATTATGCTCGATGGTTGGCAGAGTAACCCAAATAATCGGACAAGGTGCTACGGATTTGTCCGATTATGTTTGCTACTGCGCCACCCTCTCGAACGATTCGCGGGCGATGTACCTACTTCGTAAAGGTAACATTTAATATTAATATTTCCGTGTTGTTAATGAAATGTTTTCGAATGTCATCGTCCAACTAATCGACGGTGTGTGTGTGTGTGTGTGTGTGTGTGTGTGTGTGTGTGTGTGTGTGTGTGTGTGCATGCGCGCGTGCGTGTATGGTTTCGTGTGCGTCAAGAAATAGCGTCAAACAAGTTCTAGTGACAGCAGACTTAGCCGACCACGAAACGCAGAGAGAGATGAGCTGGTTTCAAGTAGTTGCGATGACTGATTTCGCGTAATTGTAATTCAACCCAGTTTATCGTGTAAAATGTTTCAGAGGTAGTAAAATGTGGTAACGCGCACGCTCGCACGCACGCACGCACGCACGCACGCACGCTCACACACGCACACACACACACACACACACACACACACACACACACACACACACACACACACACACACACACACACACACACGCTGCGCTGCGTTATGCTATACTGTTGGGTGTCATAAAATCATTGTTGCGTTTTTTGACGTTTATTACCATACAAATACGTCATATGCATGACATTGTTAATGTTATCTAACATCATTGGAGCCATCCAGTACAAATTAGCGTGCCCGTGCCTTCGTAAATATAGCACGTGTTTACTAGGGCGTTCTAGGAATATAAGAACTTTTTATTTACATACAACACTACAACATTTATGTCACTCGTTTTTATTCCAACAGACTCTACAACGAACTTTTATAAAATAAACAGTTTATTCAATCATTGAATTGAAAATGTCTGATATGATATCATAATGGACAAACTATTCTTTTCGATTATTAAAACTAAAACACGCCACCAGTCGCTCATGTTCCAGTACTACTAAACAACTAGATATTATTTATATAGACAAGCTAAAACTCAAATGGCGTTCTTCGTATTATCGTATTATGTGCACTTAGCACACGTTATTTATTAAAGGGATTATGCATTTAAATATTATCAAATTATATTCTAAAAGAGATATATGCCAGCCGAATCGTACCCTTGTTTTATACATGTATTTTGTACAATTACGGGTGTTAGTGACTAAGAGTGTTCGTGGGAAACTCACTTCATAGATTTTCTGTCATTGTAGTGTTCACATAGAATCACGTGCATACATTTTCGTACTTGCAGAATAAGTTTCAAACCGAAAATTGCGTTTTAGAACCGTCGATGTTAGCCACTAAACTATTTCATCAATGTATACGAAAAGATGTGGACCCGACCATGTTTTATTAGATATGCGGTTCGTCTTGAGTATGTCAACTGTGCTCAGACAACGGGCACAAAGTGACATTATGAATCACGCTTTCAGAAGTAACTGACATTACTTGTCCTGTGTTCGCGTTTACATTTCTGAAAATGTAATAACATATGTCATTTTTCAGACCATGTAACTAATGTATCTAGTCATATCGTTTTGTAAATGTTGTTTATCTCCATAATTGTTAACCTCTGCAAGCACTGCTGTGTAATCCGCGCAATTTTTTGTCATCAAATCTCAGTATCTTGTCTGTTATATAATCGTCCATTGATAAAAATAATATACGTTTTAATACTGATTCTAGTGATACCCCCACTAAAAACTGATTTCCAGTTCGAAACCTCCCCATCTACTACAACACCTTCTACAACGCATGCGTACACATACATACATACATACATACATACATACATACATACATACATACATACATACATACATACATACATACATACATACATACATACATACATACGCGGGGCACGGAGTTTCGACCAATTCGTCCTATTCGCTCTGTGCACCGAAGCACACCGATATTATTAATTTGCTTGTATAGCAGAGAGAAGCGTGCGCTGCGATATGAACACATTTTCATGAACATTGTTCGACCTCCGAACTAGCCGCTCTTATTATTATTGTCATCATTTTCATTAGTATCATTATCAACATCATAATCACATCATCGTCGTTCTTATCATTATTTGGTTTGATTGCATGTTTTAATTAGTGTGATTTTATTCATCCTAGTGGATGGTAGCGATAGTGGCAGTGGCATTGATAGTGACGGTGACAGACAGACCGACAGACACATGTATTTTATGTGAACCATATACATGCATATCCCTCGACAATTGAGTATTTAAAAATATAAAAATTGTAATAAAGAAATATGCAAGTATTATATAACTATCAAATAAGCTTCCAGGAGACTCCCTTTAAGGCTAAAATATAGCCGCTCTCACATGAACCACCCAAGTATAACTAAAAATGATAAATCCTGGCGTATACAAATAGGAGCATATCGGTAGACAGACTGACATATTCAAGGCGTAATTTAAGACTTATAAAACAGTGGCTTAGTGTGTGCATTATATTTGCTTACATTTATAATTCGGACATGTTTCTTTTGAAGTCTTTGTATTCTAACACATTTGTAGCCACATGCCATTACGCCATAGTTTACGTGTGGCAGTATCAGCGTGTTCTACAATATGATATTTATATTTAAAGGTAATAATCGTTTCAGTCTATTTAAAATACAATCGTCCTTGAACACCTATTTGAAATTTGTTCGATGTGATTTTTCCAGTTAAGTTGCTCGTTAAAACTTATACCAAGAAAATCTTATTCAAACACTATATCAATATTTGTGTTATTTATGTTTAGCAAAAGGGAAGTCGCAACTTTTCTGCTGGTTGTTTTGAAAACCTTTGTACATAGTTTTGTTTATGTTGAGATAAAATTGTCTTAGTTTTAGCCATTAGCTAACATTGTTCAGTTATATATTAATTAAGCATTCTGTATTTCCATTTTCTTCACACGTGAAAGAAAATTAATTCAGTGCTATGTTCCGTTCTGAATCCATATTGAGATTTTGCGTTTAAAAAAGATATCTAGCTGGGTATAATTTATTTTTTTCAATTACTTTTGAAACAACTGGCAAGAGGGATATTGGTTTGTAATTGTCAAATTGGGTATTGTCAACTTCTTAAAAATTGGCATTACTTTGGCAATTTTAAGTTTGTCAGGGAAGATACCCGTAGCTAATATATGGTTTGTAATTAGTTTTAATGATTTTATCAGTGCAAGTTTTAAAAAAAAAAATTGGCTGCAAATTATATATCGTTTTTGAAATTGTTTCTTCATCAGTATGTTCAAAATTTAATGAATTCGCATTTTACTCTTTCAGATACTGAAAGTTTTACCTATAGGATTACGTACTTTTCTGACTAGATTTGGGCAAATATTGGTTAAAAAATTATTAAATGTGTTTAAAATGAGCGTCTTGTTTTTTACGACTTTTTCATTATTTATAAATGATTTAGGAAAAGTTTTCTTTTCGAATGTTTTAGAAATAATATTATTTATTGTTTTCTAAGTTTTTTCATTATTATTTTTTTATTTGTTAAAACAAGATTCACAATGCATTTGTTTGGCTGCATGTTAAGAATGTATTATACGTTGTCAGGTTAGTCTGAATTGTTCAGGTGAACCAGACTGCGTCGTTTTGAGTTTCTTATGTAACTTGTCTCTGTATCGTACATATTTGAGCAAACCTAGTGTAATCCATGTGTATTTTTGTTTGCTTCTATTTAACTATATCATAAGGCATGTGTTTGTTTTTTTTGCGCATTTAATTGATGTTTGGGTCAGCAGAAGGCGATTGACTTTATTGTAAATGTCTGATAAGATGATTTCATGTATCAAATTGCTTTTCAATTTTTTATTGGTTAATCTTAATATGTTTTATACTTTTTTTGTGGGGAAATATGCTTAGAAAGGTCAAATACTGCTGATGGTCCCATAATTGTTTCGTTAGAATACCTGACTTAGGCTTTACTCTAGAGTCGGTTAATTTGCAGATAGGGTTATCTATTAGAGTTCCATTATTTTTGAATATCTTTGCAGGAAGTGTAATGTGGGGACAAAAGCTATAATATATTAATATATCCACATTTATTTTAAGAAGGTTTACATGAAAATCACCTGCAATGATGACAACGGATTATGTTGTGTCAAAGGACGAGATGATTGCGAATTCACACACAACATTGGTTTTATTTTCGTTGAGATCTCTTGGAGGTCGGTAAATATTACCGATTATTATATCTATTCAGAGCGCACAACCAGTTAATTTTATAAATTGTCCTTCCAAATGTAGAGATGTTGATTTAGCGACAACATTACTTTGTAGTTAAATGTGTTGTTTAAATAAATGACTAGACCACCTTTGTTGCTACATATTTTGGTTTTTCTAATGCAATGGGATCCCTCGATCCGCAGAAGTGATAAATCACCATGATCTGAAAGCGAATATTTCTGTAGGTAAATTAAACTGAATTAAAATTTATCTGATTATGTTCTTCTAAGAAGGATTTTATTTCGCAGAATTTTGAATTGATAGATTCTATGTTTCAGCTTAGTATTTTAAAAGCTGCAACAGCAGCAGCAGCAGCAGCAGCAGCAGCAGCAGCAGCAGCAGCAGCAGCAGCAGCAGCAGCAGCAGCAGCAGCAGCAGCAGCAGCTGTAGCAATAACAGTAGCTGCGGCATCAACAGCAGGAACCACAGGAGCAACAGCAGCCGCAGCAGCAGTTTTCGGAGGATCGCATCAACATTAGAGAGGTTCAGCACGCGAACTGTCGCTCGATCAAATCGACAACTAATGTTTTGTTTGAACGAGCCCACTCCTACTAATTTATCAGATTGACGCTAGAAAGGTTATATCACTTTTTTATTAATGCAATATTGGCATAGAAACGTCATAGCATGAAAAAAATTATTGCAACATGCGTGTTGAAACTAGTCTAATCGTTGTGAACGGGTGAAGTAAGACATCTCGGTGTCGTACTACACGTGTTTCTACCAGTACAGGTACCGGAAACCCGTTCGCTCATAAATGATCGAACTACGGCAATTTAAAAAAAACAGTAACAAACTGGTAAAAGTGGGTATATAAATATCTTTGTTGTTGGTGCCCTTTACTTAAATATCATAATGAGATAGGATCGGGATGGTACATTATAATATGCTATTGAAATATGACGTCATAATGATGAATTTTTTTTTATTCTAACACATGTTAATAGTGCTCAGGTCATACATGTTTAACCGCCAAAGCCCCGTAACGACTCTTAGCAATTACCGACAAACAGTAGGGTTTACCACAACGTGTCGTATACGGTTAAAATTCATCAAAATGTCCCCATCATCCTAAAGGTGTTCTTTAACTCGGAACATTACTGGATTGACTATATTAGCGTTTATGTGTATGAAGGAAGCTTAAATGGCATTTTGGCATCCACACAACAATGGATGATGTTAAGATAATCGTAATAATGATACTTATTAACTTTTAACTATTTAATCACTCCCTTTATTTCGTTCTTGGAATAAATACCTACTATTTTATGACTATCTCCATATTCACATACATTTCTTTCACCTTACCTGATTATATCCAAGGAAAAGCATAATTTCGACATTATCAGAGGCTTTTTTCAAGGAAGCACTTACATGTTGGAAACTGCATCTACTTAACTCCTGTTACCTAAAGACAACAGCCTTAGGTGTGATTGACTTCCCTGGACGTCATGAAACAACGAAATGGCAGGAGAACAGCGTCCGCGTTAAAAAAGATTACTACGTCACCAATGTTCTCCGTTAAGGCTTTTCAAGGTTTGTAAATGGGATATATTATATGTATATCCCTTGTTTCTCGCGATAAACAAAGGCACTGACAAAACATAGGCCAAATGTGACCTCAGAGGGTCCAATGCCCCAAAAGGTTTACTTTACGTTATCCGTGTTCTACGTTATCGGGTCCGAAGGGAGCGTTATAACCGTTTTGGCGACGAAGTTTTGACCAGACTCAGACGTCCGTTGCTTCAGAACGGTTTTATTTACTTATCTCTAGAAGTATGACAAACATACATGGTATTGAACCAAAATAAGCTAGCTTAGAATTACCAAATGTGGGTGTTCAAAAGACACATATCATCTGTTCAAACTGAATGGTTGTGTCAGTGCCGAGTCAACCGTGGTACAGTGGTGCAGATGGTATTTTTGCATTATTTTCTTGTGTCTCATTTTATGTTGTTATTCTTGCGTGTCAGTGAGCGCAGTATTTTCTTTTGTCATCATACACTGTATTTTCTTGTATGTATGCGTGTGTGCCGTTGACATGTGAGAGCCTATGTTCAAACATAGTTGTTTAAACGCTAAGGTACGGGGTTACCTAAGGTATGGGATTACCTTCACAGTCAATACCACGCGTCTTCGCTTTTCACGCACTGAGTAAAGGCCACTGAAAAATTTGTACCAGCCCCCTCCCCCCCCCCACATACACACATTTTAATGAAGCATTGTTGTGCGCTTGCATAGACACAGCTGTAAGGTTCCAATGAATGTAAATGCAAGTGTAATCCACAAGAGAAATGTTTCAAAACGTTTGAATAAAATGCAATGTTTCTGCAGCTGCTGAATTGGATAACGCTGAACACATTATGTATATTATGATTATAAAAACTATCTAGCTTGGGTATTTTCCAATAGCTCGGTCTACAATAATTGTCTCCTAATAGTAGGGTAAGGTAGGTAGGGTAGAGTCCAGAGCACAATGAGGATACACGCTGTGTTAACGTTAACGATAATATATTAATTTATGAGACGTCCAGTTTCAATCGGCTGATCGTTGGGAAACATCAACCCTTTCTGTCCAGAGTGGGTGAAAAACGAACAAACAGTAAACATATAACAATGGGGAAGAGGAAGACGAAATACCGGCAACTGAGAAACCACTAACTCAGAAAACTCTGACACACCGCCGTTTTTAGAAAGCGAGGGGGCAACCCCCCCCCACGGAGGGATATTTTTTACAAAGGTGATACCGATAATAATAGTGATCCATCCCATGCTGTGTAGGTATATGAATACACTGGACATATAGAAGACTACGCAAACTACAAAGAGGCACTTAACCTCGCTACAACTGAAATAAAAAAAATACATCAGAACCTTGGTAGGTAATATGAACATTTACAGCAAGAGTTTCTATGCTGTTGTAATAAATAAAAAAAGTTCGAGATAAGGTCGGACCACTGAAAAGCAACAATGGAAACATGATTTCAGAAGGGTTCCAAATGATAGAGGTGCTGAATGAGCTTAGTCACACAAGATATGAGATCACTTCCAGTTCCAGTCACTAAATTTGAGGGCGATAAATCAGATCATTTAGTGCAGTTATTTGTAACTCCTGAAATGATTGCAAAGAAAATTAAGAAGATGAAAGATAACAAACAACCTGAAGTTGATGGCATACCACCAAACTTTCTTAAGGAAATTGTTGAGCAAATTAGTACACCACTTGCAAAAGTGTTTAACTTGTCAGTTGTTTAAGAAGGTATCGAGGAACAAGTCATGAAATTACATACCAATGTGTTTAACGTTAGCTGTATGCAAATTACTACAAACATTAATTAGAGACCATATGGCGGAATTCCTTCTAAAACATATATTAATAAATTCATCTCAACACGTGTTCCTAAAAGCAAGGTTTTTTTTAAAGAAATTACAAAGAGGGTAGATGATGGGTCACCAGTGGATGTTGTGTACTTAGATTTTCAGAAAGCTTTCGAAGTGCCACGTCAAATGTGGTTACTTAAGTTAAAAGTCCATGGTATAGGTAATGATGTAATCAACTGGATAGAAAGGTTTCTTACACACAGAAGACAGAGAGTAATAGTAGATAACAAGATTTTCAAATTGGAAATCTGTTTTGAGTAGGGTATCACAGTGATCAGTATTAGGACCTATTCTGTTTATAATATTTATATATATAAATAATTTGGGTTATGACATACCTAGCAAAGTTCTGAAATTTGCAGATGATACAGAAGTATGTCAAAGGATACACAAAGTTTACACGATGATCTAGATAAATTTATTAGATAATCAGAATAATAGTCAATGTTATTCAATTATGGGAAGTGTAAATGCATAGACATAGGATATGGAAACGTGGACGAAGAATATAAAATGGGGGGTGCTGTGCTAGGTGGAACACAGAAGAAAAGGACTTAGCAATAACATTTAGGGCTGACATGAAAGCTTCAGAGCAATGTGGGATTGCTGTCTCAAAAGGTAATCAAATTATAGGGCTAATTAGGAGAACTATCACATATAAGGAGACACAGCTAATTGTTCCCCTGTGCAAATCGGTGTCTTATTTTACTGCGTCTTGTTCCCCACTGTTTAGGTTTTCATCGCAACCCCTTTTATCGCCAATACGTGACGTCACAGCTAATTTTCAATAAAAATGTTCGGGGTTCCGGAACACTGGACCAACCCGTCGACCAATTGACTGATATGTTCACTGCCACGAGCATATACCGGCTGCCGTCAAAAATAATGTGTCCCCAAAGAAAATCATGGATTCGCCCATGCTCTGACACACACCAAATACCTACAAATCAGGATGGATGTGCTTCTACGTTATCCACACACATATTACGTCCAAAGCCACACCAACAGCCACATGCTTAACTGGAGTGACAACATTGTTATACAGTTTAAGCCAAAGGCAAAATGCAAGATATCGTTAGAAAATAAATGTGATGACTGCCTTGATTCACGAATAGAAGCATTTAAAACAGGAACAAGTTTTTTAATTTCGCATTTCACCACATCAGCGCAAACAACTCATATTTTATACGACTTTTCTGTGGCTATATGTAATGTTTACCTTAATTATTGTGTACAAATGCCATGGACAAGAATATGTAGGATAACGTAGACGACATTTGATAAAATGGCTGAAAAATCGTTATTTATGAACGACAAGCAAATAGGATGAGAAGAACGATTGCTCCAAGAAACTGAACATTTCTATTTTTGTGGAAAATAATTTGTCATTTCTAAATCTGAATTGGGAAATGTTCCTTAGTGTCAACAAATATGCTCTGATGCTGCAGTTTGATTACAATGTGCAATCGAATGACACAGCACTCAGGTATTGCGTTGAATGTAGCTATATCAGGCTGTTTAAAATACATGTGAAGTGTCACGTTTACACTCAACTGACAAGTGACGCAGGTATGGAAAAACATTGTTCAAAGGTTAATTTACATTAACCAGTTCCGCGGCTCTTCAGAAAGTGCATATGGTTTCTAACACCCAACAAAACCTCAAGCGCAACTTCTTTATTTATATTTGATTTAACTGTTAGCTGTGTTACGTGCCGATGGATGTGACACTAGATATCCACTTGTTGTCCAGAATGTTGTTTTAACTTTAGTAACAATATAATTTGCATATAATTATTAGAGTTTGCGACGCATGTGCACCGGGAATTGTACATGTAGCTACCATGTAGCAAACGTATACCGGACTATTTGGAACAAATAAGTCGCTAAACGTTGACACAAGTCAACCCATTTCAATAGCCAACTTGAATGACTCGCTCAAACAACTTTAAGTCAAATGTCCAGCAGGCAATCTCTCAAAAATAGGTACTTCAGAACCTCTTTCCACATGCCAATAATAACATCGCTCTCTGGTAGTGTTGTATCTCCACTCGTAAGACGAACTGCTAGCGAGTACGACGTATTACCAAAACCCGGCTGACTTACTACAGGTGCGTGAGTCTGCGTAACTTGTCCTGCTATATTAGAATGTAACGCGAAATTTAATGGGTTATGCTACTCACTATAGTAAATAGTAAAACGATTGGAAATTAATATATTTTTTCCTCTATATTTGCACTGATGAGAGACAGCAATAAATGCATGTTCTGATGACTCTAGAATATTTTAGTGGTATTAGATGGGTAGAGCTTGGTGGAAAACCCTCCATTACACTCCAGCGTAAGTGGTTCAGAAGTTATAGTTATGCTGTTTTCGAATGCTCTCGTACTTCCCCAGCATACGAGTTCACGACATGAAAATACAGTTATCGACCCCCGTCAACTTTTCTTTGCATGTTTCTCTAGACCCTTTCGGGGACATTAATATGACGAATGTGATCCTGACTGTGTAGAATATCTCCCAACATATGCATGTTGAAATGTCACCTTTATCAGCATTACTTGAATGTATTAAAACACGATTTGAATGTATGTGATATATTTTCAGATACAGGATGCGTAACCTTGGTGTTCTTGTTCTGCTTGTCGTCGCCTACGGATGTAGTGACGCGTTTCTCTTTGGCAGCGGTGAGTATTTCCCCAACTAAACATTTTTGTTGTAAATGTGACCGTATCCTGATTAGCTATTAACAAGATAATACCAGGTGTGGAGTAACTGTAGAATAAAGCTTAAAACGAACATTCTTATATAGCGCTGCATCCAGTCCTTTGGACTGCTCAAAACGCTTCAAACTTCACCCTCTGGACGACTTGCTCATTCCAACGTCATCTCGACTTCCGTGAAAAGCATTCAGCCAGTTAGCGTGTAACTGCATGATCAAATACCTTCCGTTATATTTTCATCTCTTTCTTCTTCGGAACAGTATTTCTGTTTCAATTTAGATTAATTAATGTGTGACGAAGGTAATCAGCGAGGCCGCTGGAAAACACCGAAGTTAACACGGCAAGACTGCGTAAAAAGGAACTGTAGAAATGCGGATGAGGATAACAAGTGGAGGGAAAGGCCAGGTTCAGAGATCAGTTGAAAATGAGAAAACCAACAAACAAATAGTGGCATCACCCTATTGGAAGTGAACTCTAGAGAATATATATATATATATATATAATATATATAATATATATAATATATATATATATATATATATATATATATATATATATATATATATATATATATATATATATATATATATATATATATATATATATATATATATATATATATATATATATATATATATATATATATATATATATATATATATGTATGTATATATATATATATATATATATATATATATATATATAGAGAGAGAGAGAGAGAGAGACAGAGAGAGAGAGAGAGAGAGAGAGAGAGAGAGAGAGAGAGAGAGAGAGAGAGAGAGAGACAGAGACAGAGAGAGACAGAGAGCGACAGAGACAGAGAGACAGAAACAGCGGAAATAAGGACAGATATGATGATTTCAAAATCAGAGACTAGGTATGGAAGCTGTTGTGGGTAGATTGCGATTTCAGGTTATCTCAATCAGAAGTCACTGTACTTGGATCGTGATCTATCAATCCGTCGCATCTGCTTGCAGAATGCGCTGGTGTAGAGTACGACGACAACACCATGTTCTGCTGCGGCAACAAATTATACGAGAAGAGTGAATATTCGGAGTGTTGCTTCGGCGAGATGATGGACATCACACTATATATATGTTCCTTTGAAAAGATGCCCAATCCGTTCACCAGTACGTATCTGGTGCAACACTTCTGAATGTATGCATGTGTGCGTGTGTGCATATCTGCGTGCGTATATATATATATATATATATATATATATATATATATATATATATATATATATATATATATATATATATATATATATATATATATATATATATATATATATATATATATATATATATATATATATATATATATATATATATATATATATATATATATATATGTTCACATGTGCATGTCTGCGTATATATATATGAATCCGTAATGTTGACGAACAATACATGTTGCTAATTGCTATGTTCTGAATAATAGAATTCAACGACTGGTTATTCCTAGTCATTAAGCTATAAATAGCATTTCTCGTGACGCCTTTACATTTGTCATCAGCTGCAGCAAGCAAGTGGCTAGTGCTATATATCATAGTATTTTTACAGCCCAAACAACTGACTCGAATTTAACTTGTGGCAACATATCCCACGTTTTGATTATTGTGTAAGAGTGTTGTAAAAAACACGTGGCATGTCAATGTTGCAATCACTCACATTACGTTTGTTTGCTTGTGATATGTTGATGCCACTATAGCATTGCTATCCAGGGACATAGCATTAATATTCAGATACGTGTCGCGTCATCCCTCACACTGACTATTTACCATTGAACCTCTGACCCATCCTAAATGTAACCGTGTTATCTGCATGACAATGAGTATCTAATCCGACATTTGTCTTCATTTTGCAGATTGCAACGGCCACTACTTCGACTTCGAAAGCCAGTTTTGCTGCGACGGGCAAATATACGACCGCGCCAAAGGCGGTCTCAAATGCTGCTTATACAAACAGATGTATGACCCAGCCATCTACAAATGCACATATTCCGGCTCACTAGTTTTGAAAAGTTCATAAAACCTTTTGATGACAGTACGATTTTTGTGCTACGCAAGAAAACAGTTGTAGGCCTATTATCCAATGATCCATAACTGCAAATGGCAAGTTTTGAAACGGTTCATGAAACCGTATGATGATAGAATGTTTTGTGCGCCCGAAAACAGTTGTATGATCCAATGATCCACAAATGCACATGTTTTGCACATGTCTTGTTTTGAAAAAGTTCATGAAACCACATCCATCCACAAATAGATGTTCTGGCTTTCACGTGTGGGATATACTGGCATGTTCTGGCATCAGATTCTGCCTTAAGTAAAAGGAATGCATCTTCATGGAACCCCACGGGCTAATGATGTCACATATGCACACGCAAGCACGCACGCACGCACGCACGCGCACGCACGCACACACACACACACACACTTTCTAGTACTTACATTCACACTCAGATATAATTGTATTATGATTTTTCTTTTCTTGGACGAATTTAATTGCTTTGTCCTATTGATTTAGTTTACTTTTAGTTTAGTCTCCTGAACACATTTTAGGTTATCTACATTTATATATGCCATGTTTGTCATATGTTTATACATATGTAAAATTATAATTTGGCATGGATATGTGTATCATTCAAAATGTTTGATGGGTAAAGTAAAAACAATTCTTCTTCTTCATGTTGATTTTCACAATATTTGAAGGCAGCAAGAGGAGAGGAGAAAAGATGAAAATACGGAACTAGTTATTTATGTCATGACGTCGCCATCGCGTTCGAAATGGTGTGTGCTATGCCGAAGTCAAGCCGCCCAACTCCACATTCGGTGGGCACAATATGATGGATTCACGTGTATCCACGCTTTCTATTCCGTACAAATAAATTAATTATATATATTTCAAACGTATTGTCGGTTAATTTTCCACGCTTATTTCCGCACCAGTTTAGAGATCCTCAACCTGTCGCAGTTTCGCGGCTCCCCATAGTCATTCTCCACTGCGCACGTTCGATGAAAACGAAGTTATTGTTTACGTCATCTGGTACAAAACGACAGATGATAATTTGATTGTTTGAAAATCAAATGACAACCGACTGCAACGACATAGAACATTGTCCCCAAATTGTAGCTAACATTAAGGTGAAACAAATGTCACGGTTTTAGGGCTATGGACCTAAATGGGATAACAAAAACTAGCCATGTGCAACTAAAATCAAGAATATCACGCCAGTGGTTTACTCATAATGTGTTCGAAAAGCTGTAGATTCCAATCATTTCTCTGGTTGACTGAGAGCTGACATGTTAACCTTCGCAACCGATAAGCGCATGCCAGTTGTACGAAATCGGGGTAACCTAGACTACATGTGACGTATTGAGGCAGGCATAAACATAACCAACGCAAAGTCTCAAACAAACGTTCTGTTTTGACAGAAAGATGACTAGTGAACAAAAGCTAAGATATGCTACGTAAGTTGAATTTGGACGCAAACAGCATGGCCGTATTCTATTGTCAAGAATAGGAATAGGTGCATACAAGTATATTTTCATTTGACTAGTGGATGTTGCCAGCCTTTGACACTCGTCAAGTAGAGTTGTCTAACAGTATGGTGCAGCCCATGATATTAACAGGAAAACAGGAAGCAGGAAACATTTATCCGTCCCAAAGACATAACAACACAGAGTATTTAACACACAAAAAATACAATATATTACATTTAAGCCGACATGAGAAAATGAAGTGGTAAGAATATAGAGTACGGTCTGAAAATAAAAGTCATATAAGGGACGGGGGACTCCTACTAAGACTAAACATTAACCGCTGTCGTAGGTACTACCCTGTCGATTAATTTCACAGATTATTTATGTTATAAAAAAGAAAATCCCTAGTGATATTTGTGCATAATTACTGAGTGAAAAAAATAATTTAGATATGTCTGTATATTACAAGGTTGCTGTAAACATTTGATGAGAAAACCTCCTGTATAAAATCAGATATTGAATCAGAGTTCTGTACGCTAATTGTTATATTTCTTGGTAAAGGTTATGTGTGGGAAACTGTATTTAGAAAAATGAAGTATGGTTGGTGGTCTGATAATTGTTTAGTTAAATGCCTGATGTAGGTTTCATTGTAGACTTAGTTAATTTGCAAAATAAGTTATCAATTAGGGTTCCATTATTTTTGGAGAGCCAAGTACGGAGTGTGATATGAGGGTAAAAGCTATATGATATTAAAGTATCAAACAATTCCCCCAAATACTTCTTTTTCGTTTATTTTCAAAAGATTTATATTGAAGTATCCTGCAATAATAACATCTGAGTTTGTTCTGTCAAATGACGAAATTATAGGTGTGAATACAGAAAGGAATTGTTTATAATTTTCGTTAAGGTCTTTTGGGGGCCTGTAAATGTTACCAATAATTATATCATTTGAAAGCTCCCCACCAGTTACTTTAATAAACTGACCTTCCCAATTGTCATACTGGTTCTGAGACAACATTACTTTGTAGTTAAATGTTTTACTTAAATACATGACCAGTCCACCTTCATTGCTACATGTTTTACCTTGTTTAATGCCCTGATATTCCTCAAGTTGTTAATGACACATATCATCATTCTCGGAAAGCCAGCATTCCTGAAAACATATTAAGCTAAATTAAAAAATTATCAAGTTAAGTTCTTCCAGGAAGGTTTCTATTTCACTATGTTTAACATTGATTGAATCTATGTTTGTGCTTAGTATATTAAAACGTTCGTTGTGTCTTTCTGCCAGTAGCTTAAAATGATCAAGATCATAATAAGGGGAATGGCGTATTGGTTGAATATCCTCATCAGGTGTTTCATTTAACTGTAATGTATTAAATAAAGAATTGCGGTTAGTACCTCATTGAAAATTAATAAATGATTCATCATCATCCATTATTTGGATACGTAATTCTGGTTAAGATATGTGCAATTAAAACCGATTGTCTGCTCTATATTATACATATAACATTTAATATACAATATAGAATGGTCCGCATGATGTTATGTTGCGAATCGCCGTAATTGCCTGTGTAGGAATATTAGAATATTATATAAAAGTACTGATACGAACACTATCATTTGGGATTAACAAAAACATGACAAGTAAAATAAAAATGCAGGTACCGGAAACCCATTCGCATATAGAAGGTCGCACTACGATAAATTTTACTAAACAGTAACAAACCGGTAAAAGTGGATATATAATCTTCGTTCTGGTGTCCTTTACTTAAATATCATAACGGGACAGGGTCAGGATGTTAGATTATAATATGGTATTGAAATACGACGCCATAATGATGCATTTTGGTGAATTTAAAAATACTAATATTATTCAGGTCATACACGTTTTGCTGCCACATCCCCGAAATATTTCGCATGAAAACCAAGAACATCCTGACTCTACCGACATACAGCATTGTTTACCACAACGTGTGGTAAAAGGTTGAAACTCATCATGCCCCCATTATCTTTTAGGTGCTCTTTAATCCGGACAATTCTTGGATTGGTTTTAATGACAGTAATTATTGCTTCCTCAGATGATTATCTCTTTCTGGCAATTGTTGATTTTTCATATGTGGTATGATAATATATTAGCGTTTACGAGTATAAAGAAGCTCAACTGGCATTTTGGTATCCACACAGCGATAATTACAATAATCGTAATAACGATACTTATTAACTTTTAACTATTTAAACACTCGCTTTATTTAATTATAGAAATAAATGCTTACTATATTATGAAACTCTCAATATTCATAGGTTTTTCTTTCACCTTACCGGATTATATACTATATCCAATGAAAAACAGGATTTCTACATTATCCGAAGAAGATAATCTTAATGGCTTTGTTTTAAGGAAGCACTTACATGCTAGAAGCTGCATCTATTTTACTCCTATATGTGGGGATGTCACCTAAAGACAACAGCTTCTGATTAACTTCCCTGAAATGGCAGAAGAACAGTGTCTGCGTTCAGAAAGATTTTTGCGTCATCCTATTTTATCAGTTAAGGCTTTCCAAGGTTTGCAAACGGGATATATCACCACCTGTCTGACCCCCTTCGACGCTACGATCTTGCCTGGCCGGTGGACGCATGTGAAGCAGGTATCATATATAGTCCATATTTTCGATGGTTTGTATTCGTTGCGTTGTAGAAATTCTTTGTAAATTGCAAAGAACGTGGTTACGTGCGCGCTGGAATTCCCAGACACGGATAAGCGGTTACCCTGGCTTACTCGCGTCAAGGCCTCGCGCAGTGCCTCGTCATCATAAGCGGCTCGCGTTTCTATTTTTCTCTTATAAAGTCGGACCATTGTGTGTTATGAAAAATAAATACGGAGAACTCTCACGCATAGGTGACGTGTGCATTGTTGTTTTTTAATCCTCATAAAGTATCATTGTATCTTCTGAAATTAAATGACCGGTATTCTGAACTGTCTGGTGTATCAAGTGTGCATTATTATCCTCCTAAGGTAATATCCTCGAGTTATATATACACATTTAAGTGCATGGCTCATTGCCATACATGTGTGCTATGGATATACGTTTGGCCTAGAATTATGTAGAGATGGCATGCATATAGTACGTCTACTAATGAGGCATGATTAGTAAATCGTAGTTTTTATTATCTGGTCCAATGATAGGTACCATACATTTACAAATCAATTGTGACGCATGATGCAATTCGCCCACCCTGATGGGATAATTCGTCTATTTAGTAATATTACCCCATGCAGCAGTAAACTTATTACCCCATCGGCGCATTGTTTGTTGCAGCGGGGCGCCACTGAAACGTCCACGCGGTGTTAATAATGTGTTTATCATATGTGTAGGATGAGGTTTGCCTGTTTTCACAGTCGCATTTTATTTACAATAACTATATCGACACAAATGTTTTATTTATTGTTTACATCAGAACATTAGAAAAAGTAGATTTTCTTACTCACCGCATAACTACCGTTTCGGCTGTTTTGTGTGCTGGCACAGCCAGGTGGCGCCACTGTAAGCCGTAGACGTAGTCGCGCGTATTTTTCAGAGTGGACAAAAGTGGTGTTGGCCTATCGCCCCTTGTAGGCCAACCCCACCCTACATCATGGTTGAAAACAAACTTGATATATCACAATTATTTCAATGAAAGTTTAACTGTTCTTGTTGTTTTAGATGCCATTCAAAATGCCGCGTATTTCGGAAGCCAATCATTCAAGCTATATGATACGTAAGAAATAAAAAGACGCACACTATCTGACCAAAGAGCAGGAACGCTTTGTCAAAGCACCATATTCAAACAGCAGAGTTGAACAACGATGCTGGAGAGTAGAGGAGAAAGAACGGTGTTATTTATTCAGAACGTATAGAAGCAAGTTGGACGTCCATTTATACAAGGTCATTAAAAGTTCCAGGATGATTTCGGCGAAAGCATGAGGGTATTTCATAATTATTCGGAAAGAGTGCGTGCGCAGTAGCAGAACGCCGGCATTCTCTATGAGGCGCTGGTCTAGACTGAGTTTACTGTGCAGGTAAACTTTGCTGAAAATTATGTGTACCACTAATTTAAAGAAGTGGGCAGTGCGTAGTATTCCAAGGAACAGGTATCGGTTCACCCTGCGTGCAATCATTCACCACAAGGCAGCAAGTTGATAGTTGCGGCATAGAAAGTCTGCTGCCTGATGAGATGGCTCACAAGTATGTGACTACCTTCTCAAGCAGAAAAGCTTGAGTAGGACAAGTTTAACTTCACTCTGGTGCTATTGTATAATATCATGTTCAACAAGTATGTGTCGTGTTACTTCTTTGAAAATGGGCCGTCGGAAGGTTGATATTTTGGTGAAGAAGGGAAAACTTATCACGATGGCACAGTAAGTTATGTATGTGTTGCCCAGACGGAGTTTGCTGTGACCTGTCTACTGTGTTGATGTGTATATTGTTCAGGAGAGTCGGGATCAATTTAAGATGCCAAGAGTCCAAAGCACAATGAGAATTCGCGGTGTGAAGCCAGTTAACCATAATATTTTGTGTGCCTGTGAAGCCCTTTCTCTGTATGAGAAACACAACTACCATGTAGGGTGAAAAATGGGCAGTCTGTCCAATTTATTTTCATTGACTATAACAGGACAATGATTGCCACTGTGCACACTGACTTGAACGTATTGCGCCTACAGCAGTGTGCACAGCCAGGAAGTACATCACAATAACAATGAATGTACAAGCACAGCCAGTTAACAATAATATATACATCCGTGAGACGTCACTTTAAATCCCTGCGGCTGGTCGTTGGGCTTTTCCATCCTACCTGTCCAGGGTGGGTAATATACCATGCCAATAGTAACCCGATAACAACGGGGGCAGAGGAAAATGAAGTACCGGCAACTGAAAAATAGGGGTTGAAAGGGCTTTTTTACGTAGGTGATACCGGTAATAATAGCGACCCATCCCCTCTAAAAACGTCGCCTGCCAGTGAAACAATAGTGTTATGTCACCACCTAGTGGCGAAGTGAAGTACTTGTGAATGTTTGTTTCGGAAATACCGTCCCCATCATAGAGTGTGTTACTTATGATTCGTCGCGGCCACCATAAGATTTGATCAGAACACATATGTTTTCGCAGGAATAAACCGGCGTCTTGTTTTGCTCTTTTCGCGTTCCCGGAACACTTGCCCAACCGCGACCAGGTGAGTAGCACATTCGCTGACAAGAGCACATATCGACTGCCGTTAAAAAATTTGCATATATCTGTAAATCAACAAGGGTGTGCTTTTTCGTTATCCACGTACATAGTACGTTCGAAGTCACCAGCAGCCACATGCTTAACTGGAGTGACAATCATTGTCATAGAGCTTAACCCAAGGGCACATTGCAAAATATCATTAGAACATAAATTGGATGGCTGCCTTGATTCACGTATTTCATATTTTGTATGACACTTCTAAGGCTATAAATAATGTTTATCTTACATATTGTTTGCATATGCCATGGAGAAGAAGAATAACGTAGACGACATTGGATAAATTGGCCGAAAAGTCATTATGGTTCGACCCACTGGTACAGTAAACCACAGGCAGATAGGATGAGAAGAAGAACGATTTTTCCAAGAAGCTGAACATATTTACTTGTATAAAATTATTATTTTTTATATTATATCGAGTTCAGATGTTTGTTATTTATAAATCGGAATGGGGACATTTTCAGTAGTATCAACGGACATTCTGTGATGCTGTAGTAAGAGTACAATGTGCAATTGAATGACGTAGCACTTAGGTATTGTGTCGAATTTAGCTATGGCAGGTTGTTTGAACAACATATGGAGTGTCATGTTTACATTCAATTTACAGGTGACCCAGGTTAAGACAAATGTTCAAAGGTTAATTTGCGTTAGCCACTTCAGCGGCTGTTCAGAAAGTGCCTATGTTATTTAACAGCCAACAATACCTAACGTGCAGTCTATTGATTTATATTTGACTTATTAATTAGTTGTATTACGTGTAGGTAAATGTAACTGATTTTGTTCGTCAGAAAATGAGTTGTTTTAATTGATTAAGTGAAAAGTGACATAAATAGACATAGTTTGTTTGTTAACAATCGACCTGGTCATTTTTAGGAACATAGAAACAAAATCACCAAACAAATTACTTGTGGTGAAATAGATTCGGAAGTATCAAAATATGCCTGTACAATTTGTGTGGATACAATTTATTAATTTTTTTAATAAATAAACTGTGGAAAATAGTTGATACGAATGCTCTACATTAAGTACAATAGTTGTTTTGTGCGCATGCGCACGCAGGCGCATATGATGATCTGACTCCAGATAGCCAAAATAATTTACATATAATTACTAAAGTATGCTATGTAGTCCTGTTGAACTTTTCAACATGTGTGGGACGCGGTAGTGTAGCTGACAGAACGTCGGGCTCCCAATCGAGAGAACCCGGGTCGAACCTTCTTGCTGTCGTTTTGAAACTTTGGCAATTTCGTTCATCCCACGTTGCCACAGTTCACTCAGCTGTATAAATGAGTACCTGGCTACATACAGAGATGAATTTGTGAACGAATAGTCGGCGTTGGAACGAACAGGTTGAACAGTCCCAAGAACTGCATGCCCTGTTATTTAAGAACGTACCTTTACCCTTTAGTCCAAGTCTTTAAGGCAAAGATACCATGGAACCTAAAAGCGCTATATAAGTACGTACCTT
>BSQZ01000091.1:1097498-1119998 GCA_033239005.1 Lamellibrachia satsuma
CAATCTGATCTCCTCTTAACCTCCTTGTCTCTAGAGTTGTTAAACCACATTCTTTCAGGCGTTCTTCATAACTAAGGTCTCTAAGTTCTGGAATCATTTTAGTTGCTCTCCTTTGTATGCGTTCAAGCGTATATATATCCTTCTTACGATATGGTATCCATGCTTGTATACAGTATTCTAAATGAGGTCTAACTATTGCTTTATAAAGATGTATAATTAACTTTTTTCCCTTGTATGTTATGTTTCTTCTAATCAATCCAAGAATTTGATTACCCTTTGAAGCTGCAATACCACACTGCTCTGAAACTTTCATATCAGCGCTTATTGTAACTCCTAAGTCCTTTTCTTTTACAGTAGTACCCAGAACAGTATCTCCCATTTTATAGTTTACATTCAAGTTCCCATGTCCTGTATGTAGGGATTTACATTTCCCAAAATTGATTTCGACTCTAATCATGTGTGAAGCCACGTTAAAAGGTTAGAGTAGAGCAAAACAGTCAACCAAATTACTATCGTACTTGATTGAAACACAAGATTAAAGCCAGATTTGAATTTGACATTGTTGTAACATGTCTCAGTGATCTAATGTGATTGGTCTGCTTTCGAGATAAAGATTACCGCATTCCGAATAAGAAATGGCTGCACAAAAGAGCGGACAATCAGATGACGATATTATTAAAATCGTTGCTGTGTCAGTCAGGAACGCGATCAGGATTACTGAATATGAAACTGGTGTATTCCCTGCTATAAGCAGCAGCGAGTCTCTAGTTAGTCTGCTCCTCCAGCTCCTAGGTTTATCCAGGGTGTCATCACCTCACAGAACTTGGACAGCAAGCCTGTGAGGAGGAAGTGTGCAGCTATTGGTGAGGCCGTCATAGCTGCGTGCCTCACGAGGTCGTACACCTCTCCCCTTTACATGCTTTGGTAACTGTTATCCACAAGAAGTACGGGTCGATGGACCTGATTGACATACTCAGCAGCCTCATATTGGCTGAGAGCTACAATAAGGTGATGAATCTGATAAATGCGCAGACGGAGGAACTCTTCTCCTATGCCGGCCTCTGTGGAGACATTGTGCAATGCCTTCTACAATGCCGGCCTCTGTGTAGACATTGTGCAATGCCTTCTACAATGCCGGCCTCTGTGGAGACATTGTGCAATGCCTTCTACAATGCCGGCCTCTGTGGAGACATTGTGCAATGCCTTCTACAATGCCGGCCTCTGTGGAGACATTGTGCAATGCCTTCTACAATGCCGGCCTCTGTGTAGACATTGTGCAATGCCTTCTACAATGCCGGCCTCTGTGTAGACATTGTGCAATGCCTTCTACAATGCCGGCCTCTGTGGAGACATTGTGCAATGCCTTCTACAATGCCGGCCTCTGTGTAGACATTGTGCAATGCCTTCTACAATGCCGGCCTCTGTGTAGACATTGTGCAATGCCTTCTACAATGCCGGCCTCTGTGGAGACATTGTGCAATGCCTTCTACAATGCCGGCCTCTGTGGAGACATTTTGCAATGCCTTCTACAATGCCGGCCTCTGTGGAGACATTGTGCAATGCCTTCTACAATGCCGGCCTCTGTGGAGACATTGTGCAATGCCTTCTACAATGCCGGCCTCTGTGGAGACATTGTGCAATGCCTTCTACAATGCCGGCCTCTGTGGAGACATTGTGCAATGCCTTCTACAATGCCGGCCTCTGTGGAGACATTGTGCAATGCCTTCTACAATGCAGGCCTCTGTGGAGACATTGTGCAATGCCTTCTACAATGCCGGCCTCTGTGGAGACATTGTGCAATGCCTTCTACAATGCCGGCCTCTGTGGAGACATTGTGCAATGCCTTCTACAATGCCGGCCTCTGTGGAGACATTGTGCAATGCCTTCTACAATGCCGGCCTCTGTGGAGACATTGTGCAATGCCTTCTACAATGCCGGCCTCTGTGGAGACATTGTGCAATGCCTTCTACAATGCCGGCCTCTGTGGAGACATTGTGCAATGCCTTCTACAATGCCGGCCTCTGTGGAGACATTGTGCAATGCCTTCTACTATGCCGGCCTCTGTGGAGACATTGTGCAATGCCTTCTACAATGCCGGCCTCTGTGGAGACATTGTGCAATGCCTTCTACAATGCCGGCCTCTGTGGAGACATTGTGCAATGCCTTCTACAATGCCGGCCTCTGTGGAGACATTGTGCAATGCCTTCTACAAAGCCGGCCTCTGTGGAGACATTGTGCAATGCCTTCTACAATGCCGGCCTCTGTGGAGACATTGTGCAATGCCTTCTACAATGCCGTCCTCTGTGGAGACATTGTGCAATGCCTTCGACAATGCCGGCTTCTGTGGAGACATTGTGCAATGCCTTCTACAATGCCGGCCTCTGTGGAGACATTGTGCAATGCCTTCTACAATGCCGGCCTCTGTGGAGACATTGTGCAATGCCTTCTACAATGCCGGCCTCTGTGGAGACATTGTGCAATGTCTTCTACAATGCCGGCCTCTGTGGAGACATTGTGCAATGCCTTCTACAATGCCGGCCTCTGTGGAGACATTGTGCAATGCCTTCGACAATGCCGGCCTCTGTGGAGACATTGTGCAGTGCCTTCTACAATGCCGGCCTCTGTGGAGACATTGTGCAGTGACTTCTACAATGCCGGCCTCTGTGGAGACATTGTGCAGTGCCTTCTACAATGCCGGCCTCTGTGGAGACATTGTGCAGTGCCTTCTACAATGCCGGCCTCTGTGGAGACATTGTGCAGTGCCTTCTACAATGCCGGCCTCTGTGGAGACATTGTGCAGTGCCTTCTACAATGCCGGCCTCTGTGGAGACATTGTGCAGTGCCTTCTACAATGCCGGCCTCTGTGGAGACATTGTGCAGTGCCATCTACAATGCCGGCCTCTGTGGAGACATTGTGCAGTGCCTTCTACAATGCCGGCCTCTGTGGAGACATTGTGCAATGCCTTCTACAATGCCGGCCTCTGTGGAGACATTGTGCAATGCCTTCTACAATGCCGGCCTCTGTAGAGACATTGTGCAATGCCTTCTACAATGCTGACATCAACAATGCTGACAGTGCCTTCATCTGCTGACATCAACATTGCGGCAGATACAACAAGACTCTGTTGAAGGACCAGAACAACCCAGCCAACCCGGGGTTGAAATATGTGGTATTCGAGCCCCTTTGAACGCTGAAGATGAAAGGCTTCAACATGGAAACGTGTAGATGGCTGGCTTCAATCTCCATTCTCACCCGTGACGGATTGGCCTCATGCAGGCAGCCAACAGTACTGGAGAGTATGAGAAGGCTAGTATTGCCGCTCTCCTTTCTAAATACCGACCCAACCCAGCCAAACACGATATTATCAGCAACGTGCTACGCCAAGAATGAGAGTGAGCGTCTGTGACAGAAGTGTTAATTCGTCATGTTTGACCAGCCACCGTACATCAAAGCAGTTGCGATAGTGCTCTCGTCTCCACAACTTGGATGGGACACCCTGAAGCTTTAATTTTGTAATGTCCTAAATGGGATCAATTGGCGACGTCAGGTACTCGCGGGCTCTTGGGACACTTTAGTTCACGACTGCATAAAGTCCCTGTGCTCTGAACGGAGTCGACACCAATCACTCGATGCACGCACGACCACGCTACGGTGGCAGTTGATTTCCTATTATACATATATCCAACGGTAAGTAATGGAGTGGAAACAACCCGCCTCCTGGAGCTGGTCATTGCAAGAGGATGAACCACTGGGTCCTGTAGCAAGCGACAGCCCCTCTACCCAGCGGATGGACCACTGGGTCCTGTAGCAAGCGACAGCCCCTCTACCCAGAGGATGGACCAGAGGATGGACCACTGGGTCCTGTAGCAACCGACAGCCCCTCTACCCAGGCCTAGACAAACTCCCCCGCGTGGTTTCATAGGGGCAGTGTGAGCCGGCCTGTAGGTACAAAAAGACGGGGCTGTACTGCACTGGCCTCTGTAGTAGTAGTAGTAGTAGTAGTAGTAGTAGTAGTAGTAGTAGTAGTAGTAGTAGTAGTAGTAGTAGTAGTAGTAGTAGTAGTAGTAGTAGTAGTAGTAGTAGTAGTAGTAGTAGTAGTAATAGTTAGTAGTAGTAATAGTAGTAGTAGTAGTAGTAGTAGTAGTAGTAGTAGTAGTAGTAGTAGTAGTAGTAGTAGTAGTTGTTGTTGTTGTAGTAGTAGTAGTAGTAGTAGTAGTGTGTGAATGTTTTGATAGCCTAGCAACTTGTTGAGGCAGATTACCTATATTAGTGCGTAAAGCTGAATTTAGTTTTTAGTAATAAAACGATTGGAATTTAATATTTTATTCACTTTCCCCCCTAACATTTGCCCTGGTTAAAGTCAAACATGAAATAAATGCATGGTCTGATGCATATAAAATATTTTACTGGTATTAGTTGAATAGAGCATGGTGGAAAACCCTACCATAGACCCCAACATTTGCTCTCTAGCATAGGTAGTTCAGATGTTATACAGTTAATCAATGGTTGCCGCAATCTTGGACACCATCTTGAATTCGGCGTTTAGCTGAAGGCGGATTCATTGGTATTTTTATTATATTACTCTAGACCCCTCCAGAGATCTATGATGCAAAAATCAGATTTTTTATAATTACGTTTTACCTAAAACTCCTGGACTAATGCATGTAAACTAGAAATTGTACTTGTAGCTGTCATTATGGTGGTTAAGGAAACATATACTGGACTATTTGGAATCGATGAGTGGCTAAAACGTGACACAAGTCAGTCCATCTCAATAGCCAGGTAGCACGACTCGTTTAAACCATTTCAGGTCAAAGGTCCAGTAGGCAACTTCTCAAAAAGAGGTACTTCAGAATATCGTCCCACCCACCACTAATAACATCGCTCTCTGGAGTTTTCTGTATCCACTCTTAAGGCGAATTGATAGCGAGTGCAACGTATTGAGAAGACCCGGCTGATCGACTACAGGTAGATAAGTTTGGGTACGTTTCCTGCTCCGCGGACAATAGTGTTCCAAAACATACACACAGGATGAATCTAGACACATTGGGGTTGATGGTAAAGGTATGAATGTATTGATAGCATAGCAACTTGTTGAGGCAGTTTGTCTATATTAGTATGTTGCCCTGAAATTAACGTTATGCAACTCACTGTCGTAAGTAATAAAACGAGTGAAATTTAATATTTTATTCGCTTTTTCCCTTAATTTTTTCCTGATTAGAGAAACGCATGTTCTGATGATTCCACCGGGATCGTGAACTCAATTTACATGTCGTGAACTGGTCAACACGAGCGCACTCGAACGCAGCATTGATCAACGGGTTGCCGCCATTTTGGAAGCCATCTTGAATTCTGCGTTTAGCTCAAGGCAGATTGGTGGGGTTTTTAGTATGTTACTCTAGACCCTTACGGGAAATTGTGGTGCAAAAATCAGCTTCTTGTATTGAACTTTTAGGTTTTACCTAAAACTCCTGAACTATGCATTAATAGAACAGATGTGTTACTTATACGATTATTTACCAACATTATGCACGTTGAAATGTCAGCATAGCAGCACTATTTGAATTGATTAAAACACGATTTGAATGTATGTGATTTATTTTCAGATACAGGATGCGTAACCTTGGTGTTCTTGTTTTGTTTGTCGTCGCCTACGGATGTAGTGACGCGTTTCTCTTTGGCAGCGGTGAGTTCAAATTTGTCGCCCAAATGAACTGTCCGGGAATGTTTAGTTGAAGATGTGGTCGTATCCCTATTATTTCATAACAAGGGAAGACCGTGTATGGCGTAACTGTAGAATAAAGATAAACAGGTACGTTCTAATATAACGCGGTATCCAGTCTTTAGGACGTATTCTTCACCCCCCAACGCAATCTCGACTTCTCTGGGAAGTACTGAAACACGTTGCAATTACTGCAAGACGATTCGTTCACATATCCTTCTGCAGCCAGGTACTAATTTATACAGCTGAGTGAACTGTAGCAATATATATGTGTGTGTGTGTGTGTGTGTGTGTGTGTGTGTGTGTGTGTGTGTGTGTGTGTGTGTGTGTGTGTGTGTGTGTGTGTGTGTGTGTGTGTGTGTGTGTGTGTGTGTGTGTGTGTGTGTGTGTGTGTGTGTGTGTGTGTGTGTGTGTGTGTGTGTGTGTGTGTGTGTGTGTGTGTGTATATATATATATATAGGGCGGAAGGGAGCGAGGGAGGGAGCGAGGGAGTGAGGGAGTGAGGGAGAGAGGGTGGGATGGATGGATGGTGGGAGGGAGGGAGGGAGGGATGGATGGAGGGAGGGAGGGAGGGAGGGAGGGAGGGAGGGGGAGTGGAAATAGAGATTGACTGAGAGACAGATAGTGAGACAGAGATAAAAAATAGCGAATTTGGATCGTGGACTTTCACTACGTCGCATCTGTTTGCAGAATGCGCTGGTGTAGAGTACAACAACAATGTCATCTGCTGCGGCGACAAATTGTACCTGAAGACTGCATATACGAGGTGCTGTTTCGGCGAGATAATGGACACCAGACTACATGTCTGTTTCTTTGGGAAGATTCCTAATCCATTCAGCAGTACGTATCTGGTGCAACACTTCTGATTCAATGCACGTTTGCGTATGCGTGTGTGCGCACGCACATACACATGCACACGCACACGCAAAACTCATACACATTATATATATATATATATATATATATATATATATATATATATATATATATATATATATATATATATATATATATATATATATATATATAACAAGGTAATAACAACATTTTATTTTATACAATATTGAAACATTATATCCATATAAAATAAATATATAAATTAAAACAGTATATTAAAAAATTATACAATGGTGCAATCCACTGAATCAGCAATTTCGACTACAATACATGTAGCTAATTGCAATGTTCTGAATAATAGGATTCAACGACTTGTCATTCCTAGTCATTTAGTCTTTCTGGTGACGCCGTAGCATGGTAATGTTGCAATCATTTTCGGTTGATTTGTTTAGCATAATTTTATGCCAGTATATCATTGCTAATTCCCAATGAATTAGCGCAACCTTTGACCCGTGTTCTCTTCATGACAGAGAGTTCCTAATCAGACATTTGCCTGAATTTTGCAGATTGCAACGGCCAGTACTTCGACATTGAAAGTCAGTTTTGCTGTGATTTGCAAATACACGACCGCGTCAAGGGCGGCCTCAAATGTTGCTTATCCAAACAGTTGTATGACCCGACGATCTACAAATGCACATTGTCCGGTTCAGTTGTTTTGAAAAGTTCATAAAAATGTTTGGTGACAGAATGTTTTTGTGTTGCGCACGAGAACAGATGTACGGCCCAATGATACACAAATGCAAATTGTTCGGTTCTCTTGTTTCAAAAAGGGGAAATAGGGGCATAATGGGGTACTGAGGTAATATGGAATTTTCAATTTTCTCATAAACAAGTGCTGCCACCTTTATATAATATTAACTATGTAAACTTTCCATGAGAGCATATATGCCGTTTCTGCCAGAGGAATCGTTCGCCGAGCACAGTAAATTTGTGTTTTTCTGGTTTTATGGTCTACTGTGGTCAATTGCTTTTGCTGAGAGTTCATAGAATAACTCGTAACCTTTAAGAATACAATACTTATGATTTGAAAGTATTCCATCACAACTTAATATGGAATCAATAACTTCTTATTAGTTTTGAGCGATAATGAGACGAACCAGACGTATCTCTAACAAGTTCCAACGGGGCAGAATGGGATACAATGTTTCCGTGTTTTTCCTGACTGCATTGAACACTTCATGTAAAGAATATTAATGAAAGGGGTAAAACGAGATACCTGTCCCATTTTCCTCCAAACCTGGAGCAAATGGGACAATGTTTGTCTTAACAAATCTACTATCCCGTTATGCCCCTACTTCCCCTACTATGCTATGTAAAATTACAATTTTACAAAGATATATGTATCATTTTTAATGTATGATGGCTCATATCAAAACAATTCTTCCTTTGTTTCTTCTTCATGTTTATTTTCACAATATTTGAAGGCAGCAAAGAGGAGAGAAAAACGATGATACGGACGGAACTAGTTATTTACAACATGACGTCGCCGTCGCGTTCAAAAATGAGCTTGCGCTGCGAAGTCAAGCCGCCCGACTCCACTGTCGGTGGGCACAATATCCCGGATTCATGTATATCAACGCTTTTATTCCGTACAAATAAATAAATTATAGATGTTTTAAACATATTTCTCCGCTTTCTTCCGCAGCAGTTTAGTGATCACAGTAATAACGCAGTTTCGCGGCTCCCCATTTCCATTCTCCGCTGTGCACGTTCGATGAAGACGAAGTTGCTGTTTATGTCATCGCGTACAAAAGGACAGACGACAATTTGATTGCTTGAAAAACGAATGACTGCAATGACATAAAACACAGTCCACAATTGTTTAGCTAACGTTAAAGCGAAATAACAGTCATGTTTTTTGGCCTATGCACCTAAATGGGATAATAAAAAGTAGCCACGTGCAACTAAAATCAAGAATATCACCACAGTGGTTTACTCAGAATGTGGTCTAACAGTTGGAGATTCCGGTCTTTTCTCCGGTTGACTGATGACTGCCATATTAACCATTGCAACCGATAAGCGCAGTTCTATGGAATCAGGGTAACCTAGATTATGGTAGTATAGGTTACATAAGTTGAGTTTGGGGTTTGGACGCAAACAACATGGCCGTATAGAATAGGAATAGGTGTATCGAAATATATTTTCATTTGGCGAGCGAATATTGCCACACTCGAACGATTCGTAGGCGACGCACCTACTTCGTAAAGGTAACATTTAATATTAATATGTCCGTGTTGTTAATAAAAAAAAGTGTGTGAGTGTGTGCGTACGTGCGTGCGCGCGTGCGTGCGTGCGTGCGTGTATGGTTTTGTGTGCGTCAAGACGTTGCGTCAAACAAGTTCTAGTGACCGCAGACTTAGCCGACCACGAAATGCAGAGAGAGAGAGAGAGAGAGAGAGAGAGAGAGAGGTAAACGCGCACGCACGCACGCTGCGCTGCTTACGATATACTGTTGGGTGTCATAAAATCATTGTTGCGTTTTGTGACGTTTATTACCATACAAATGAGTTATATGCATAACAATGTTAATGTTGTCTAACATCATTGGAGCCACTCCCCCATGGCATAGGGGGTCTTGAAACCCATAAGACCCCCCCTGGATCCGCTGCTGAGTCAATCTCAGTAGCCAAGTAACATGACTCGTTCAAACCACTTCAGGTCAAAGGTCCAGCAGGCAACCTCTCACACAGAGATACTTCAGAACCTCTTCCCACGTGCCTCTAATAATATCGCTCTCAGGAAGTTCTGTGTCTCCACTCGTAAGGCGAATTCTTAGCGAGTACAACGTATTACCAAAACCCGGCTTATCGACTACAGCAGGTACGTGAGTCTGGGTAACTTATCCTGCCCCATGGATAATCATGTTCCACACACACATGATGAATCTTGACACGGTGGCACGGCAGTAATGTGAATGTATTGATAGCATATCATCTTGTTGAGGCAGTTTGTCTATATTCGTATGCAACACTGAATTGAATGTTATGTTATGCAACTCGCTGTCGTAAATAGTAAAACGATTGGAATTCAGTGTGTTATTCTCCTCTTCCCTCTGTATCTACACTGATTAGAGACAACAATAAACGCATGTTCCGATTATTCTAGAATGTTTTTGTGGAGTTGGGTAGAGCATGGTGGAAAACCCTACATTATGCCCCAACGTAAGTGGATCAGAAGTTATAGTTACGCTGCGTTCGAATGTTCTCGTACTTCCCGA
The DNA here is from genome assembly GCA_033239005.1 of Lamellibrachia satsuma. Lineage (NCBI taxonomy): Eukaryota > Metazoa > Annelida > Polychaeta > Sabellida > Siboglinidae > Lamellibrachia > Lamellibrachia satsuma. The sequence continues at coordinate 1,107,336 of BSQZ01000091.1, forward strand.
GCACACGAGTTCACAACATGTAAATATAGTTCATGATCCCCGTCAACTCGTAACTAAAATTTAGTCGAGAACTCGAAATTTGAAAGGAGCCCCGGTTGTCCACTTGTAATTACGAGTTCACGGGTCGTGAACTCTATTTACATGTCGCGAACTGGTCAATACGAGCACACTGGAACGCAGCATTGATCAACGGGTTTCTGCCATTTTGGAAGCCTTCTTGAATTCTGCGTTTAGCTCAAGGCAGATTGATAGAGTTTTTAGTATGTTACTCTAGACCCTTAAGGGAAATTGTGATGCAAAAATCAGCTTTTTGTTTTGAACTTTTTTGTTTTACTTACAACTCCTGGACAATATTGGATTATTTAAAAGACATTGGTATTGGCTGTTATATTGGGCAACGTTTTGAGGAGGTGCATATGACATTATTCTTCTATATCCTACTAGTTCTGGGTTGCATAAAATGATTGAGGTGTGTGAAAAATATGCCATAATACACGATGTGTTGCTTAATGGGTCAAAAAGCACAATATTTGTGTACAACAAGAAGGATGCTGATCCGCATTTTTAAACAAATGGTACGGATGTTGCATATGAGAAAACTATACATCTGGGAAATGTTCTTTGCACAACCGATAAGTATGAAATGGCGTTTAATGACATCAATAAATTTAATTTTAGTGTAAATGATGGCCAGTGTGGCATGGCAGTGTTAAAAAGATGTGAATACGGTGGCTTAATGCTTTGCACAAAGTATGGGAGCTACCATATGGTTCGAACAGAGATTTAATAACAATAATTGCTGAATGTGTGCCTTTAGATGTTGCTTTGGTCTTTAGGTTTGTACAGTTTTTTACCGAATAGTAGCCTTGTCAGACAACATGTTTTTAATTATATAGCAAATACAATGACTTTTGTTTAGGTCCACTGTGTCCAGAATGTAAGACACATTATGTCCAAATATAACATGACACACCAAGAACTACTGTATATACCTATGAGTGTCATTAAGTATACATGTAAAACAATGTGGAACGTAAATGTAACTGCTACGTACTATGATTACACAAATATGATTTATGATTTGGTGGTAATTAGAGATTGCAATAATGATGCTGTCTTAAATATGGGAGAAAGTAATGCTGTGATTTCATATCTCAGCACAATATAATTTGTTTTCTAACTGCTGTTTATTATATGGAACTTCATAATTTGTTTGTGGATCTTGAGTCCGAATAAATATGGCAATAATAATAATACATTATTAGAACGAATATGTTCCTTACTGTGTAGATTGTATACCGACTTATGTATGTTAAAATGTCACCTTAGCAGCATTACTTTAATTGATTAAAACACGATTTGAATGTATGTGATATATTTTCAGATACAGGATGCGTAACTTTGGAGTTCTTGTTCTGCTTGTCGTCGCCTACGGATGTAGCGACGCGTTTCTCTTTGGTAGCGGTGAGTTTCAAGTTTTCATCCAATTGAACTGTTCGAGAATGTTTAGTTGTAGGTGTGATTGTATCCCTGTTATTTCTTAACCAGAGAAGACCAGGTATGGAGTAACTGTAGAAAAAAGGTGCGTCCATACATATCCAGTGACTGCTCAAAGCGCATTTACACTTCATTGCCAGCAGACATGTTTATTCCAACACCATCTCGACTTCTCTAGGAAGCATTCAGGCACGCGTCAATTACTGCAAGAAGACTATTCGTTCACATCTCTATTGGTAGCCAGGTATTCATTTATACAGCTGAGTGAACTGTGGAAAATATATATATATATATATATATATATATATATATATATATATATATATATATATATATATATATATATATATATATATATATATATATATATATATATATATATATATATATATATATATATACATATATATATATATATATATATTTATATTGCCACAGTTCACTCAGCTGTATAAATGAATACCTGGCTGAGTAGCATCACCCTGTTAATTTGCAACAGATTTGCATTAGTATTATTATGTAAATAATTGTTTACTGCACAAATAATGTTTAAAAACATAGTGCATCTATACCGCAAGTATTGGTATTTTCACATGTTGAAGTCAAAAGTTGCATCTCTGCAAAAATATGTAAATAAACATGACTTTAATGAACACAATATGTTCAGATAAGTTGTAGGTGGCACAATATAAGTTTGTAATAGGTTGGTGTACAGGGAAACCATAATAAATTAAATGTAGCATAGAAAGTGATGACAAAAACTGCTGTTCCAGTTACTTGATGCCGGTATATATAATTACTATATATATATATATATATATATATATATATATATATATATATATATATATATATATATATATATATATTATATATATATATAGTAAATATATATATATATATATATATATATATATATACATATATATTATATATATATATATATATATAAAGGGAGGGAGGGAGGGAGGTAGGGAGGGAGGGAGGGAGGGTGGGAGGGAGGGAAGGAGGGAGGGTGGGAGGGAGGGAGGGAGGGAGGGAGGAAGGGAGGGAGCGAGGGAGGGAGGGAGGGAGGGAGGGAGGGAGCGAGAGAGCGAGAGAGCGAGGGAGGGAGGGAGGGAGGGAGGGAGGGAGGGAGGGGCAGCGAGCCAGAGACAGAGAGAGGCAGCGGAAATAGAGACATACTGACAGACTGATAAACATGGTGAATTAAAAATGAGAGATGAAGTATGGAAGTTTTGGGAAGATTACGATTTAAAGTTATCTCGATACGAAGCCGCTGTATTTGAGTCGTGGACTATCACCCCGTCGCATCTGCTTGCAGAATGCGCTGGTGTAGAGTACGACGACAACACCATGTTCTGCTGCGGCGACAAATTGTACGAGAAAACTGAATATTCGGAGTGTTGCTTCGGCGAGATGATAGACACCAGACTATATGCGTGTTTTTTCGGGAAGCTGCCCAATCCGTTCAGCAGTACGTATCTTGTACAACACTTCTGAATGTATGCATGTGTGCGGTTGGGTGTCGTCTCCCGCTTTACTACAAACCGTTTTCTCCACTTTCCCGCATTTCTAAAAACTCACCGTTTTCCCAATTTTTCAGCGTTTCTACAAACTCGCCGTTTTCAATTTTCTGCATTTCTACAAATTCGACGATTTCTCCACATTTTCCCGCGTTTCTACAAACTCGCCGTTTTTTGAGACTGGGTTGCGCCACCTGTTTGTCAAGACTGGCATGAATACGATATGCATACACATACACACACGCACGCACGCACACACACATAAGTAAGTATGTATGTATGTATGCATATATATATATATATATATATATATATATATATATATATTTATATTTATATATATTTATGTGTCAGGCGTGGCCTATTATAATTTTTTCATTTAATTAAATCAATTATTAAGCTAATCTAATTAATTAATAATACCGGAAAGGCTAGTTCAATTTAATTAATTAACTTTACCAAAAGTGTTAGTTTAATTGAAATTTGAGAGGTTATTTAAATTTAATTGGAGAATTTTTGAGATAATTGTATATATATATATATATATACGTTTGTGTATGTGTGTGTGCGTGCGTGCATGCGTGCGTGCGTGTGTGTGTGCGGCGCAATCCAACGTCAAGAAAACGGCGAATTTGTAGAAATGAAGGAAAATGTATAAAACGGCGAGTTTGTGGAAATGCGGGAAAATGGAGAAAGTGGCGAGTGTGTAGAAACGCGTGGCGCCACCAACCGCTAGAAACGCTACAGTTCGTAGATCAGCGTAAACCGCAAGAAATGCGCGATGATTTCCGATGATGTCATTTTAAGGGCTTCATACTAATTGTAATATTTTTAATAATAGAATTCAGCTACTCGTCATTCCTAGTCATTAAGCTATTAATAGCCTTTCTGTTGACGCCTTTACATTTGATATTAGCCATAGCAAACATGTGGCTAACACTACATCTCAAAGTATTTTTCATAACCCAAATAACTGCTCCGAATTTAACTTGTGACAACAAATCTAACATTTTGATAATTGTAGAGGAATGTTGTAAACAAACGTGATATGTCAATGCTGCAATAACTAATTTTGGATTTATTTGTTTGTTGTATTTTGATGTTAATATATCATTACAAATTCCCAATGAATGAACGCAACCTTTGACCTATACCAAATGTAACCGAGTTATCTGCAGACCTGGGGCAGATACATCTTGTATCTGTATCTTTTGTATCTAGATACATTTTTCGAAGTATATGTATCTGTATCTAGATACTTTTGTTCAATATGAAAAATATCTGTATATGTATCTAGATACAGTGCCGATGTATCTGAATATTTTCAGATACTTTTCAGATACATTTCAGATACAGTGTATGTCACAGATTTTGCTGGAAATATTCCATTTGTTAATTGCAGTTAGATAGAGAAGCCAGTAATTACTCACAGTCTGGAATATTGATGAAGGAATTTTGTTTTTAAAAGCAACTAGCAAAGCCATTAGGATCACGGAAAGTCATTCATATTGAAATCTTGAGCAGATCATGAAGTGACACATATCAAACATCAAATAACATCATAGCAATTGAGTTAACTTTGATGCTTGCCATGTGAATCATATAAAAGGTGAGCTGTTCATGTCAGTGTCAGTATTACAAGTTGACACTGATCACACTATCTCTCTGTTATTGACTTTATTTAACCATGGGTATCCTGGACCATTATGTCCTCCCAGCGAACACTGATGGCAACTTTAAAGCCAAGTGTAGACGCTGTCCCCAGTCGATATCTGGCCGTATTGATTCTACAGGAAACTTCGCACACAGGGGAGTATACATATTCAGTGTGTTTTCCCTGACAGTGTTCAAACCGGTATCGAAAATGTATCTGTATCTGTATCTAGATACATTTGTATCTGTATCTAGATACATTTGTATCTGTATCTAGATGCATTTGCATATGTTTGTTTCTGTATCTAGATACCTAATCAGACATTATTCTGTATTTTGCAGATTGCAACGGCCGGTACTTCGACAAAGAAATTCAGTTTTGCTGTGACAGGCAAATATACGACAGAGTCAAAGGCGGCATCAAATGTTGTTCATCTGAAGTGTTATATGACCCAGCGATCTACAAATGCATATCTTTCGGCCAACTTGTTTTGAAAAGTTCGTAAACCGTATGATGACATAATGTTTTTGTTTTGCGCAAAAAAATAGTTGTATGGCCCAATGATCCACAAATGCACATTGTTTTATGGCCCAATGATCCACAAATGCACATTGTTTGACTATCTTGCTTCAAAACGTTCACGAAACCATACAATGGCAGGACGTAGAACATGGTATAGTATATACTCTGCTATGTACTACGTATATACTATACTATGTAAAAGTATAATTTGACATGTATATATATATGTCTCATTTTAAATGTTTGATGGGTCAAATAAAACAATTCTTCTTCTTTCTTTTTTCTTCTCCATGTCCATTTTCACAATATTTGAAGGCAGCAAAGAGGAGAGGAAAAAATTATAATACGGAACTAGTTATTTTTGTCATGACGTCACCATCGCGTTAGAAATGCCGCGTGCGACGACGAAGTCAAGTCTCCCGACTCCACTGTTGGTGGACACAATATGCTAGATTAATGTGTATCCACGCTTTCTATTCCGTACAAATAAATACATTATAGATGTTTCAAACACAGTAATTGTGAGTCAATTTTCTCCGTTTTCTTCCGCAACAGTTTAGTAATCCTTTAGCAATTCGGCTCCCCATAGCCATTCTCCACTGCACACGTTTGATGACGACGTAGTTATTGTTTACGTCATCGCGTAAAAATTTTTGGAAAAACGAATGACAGCCGACCGCAACGACACAGAACACAGTCCACAACACTTAGCTAACGTTGAAGCGAAACAAAAGTCATGGTTTTGCGGCTATGCACCTAAATCGGATAATAAAACTAGCCACGTGCAACTAAAGTCAAGAATATCACGCAAGTGGTTTACTCAGAATGTGTTCTCAAAGTTGGAGATTTCGGATATTTCTCCGGTTGAATGAAGGCTGACATGTTAACCATCGGGACGAATAGGCGCATGCGCAGTTCTATGAAAGTCTCAAACAAAAGATGACTAGACTAGTAAACAAAGGCTAATATATGTTACAAAAGTTGAGTTTGGACGCAAACAGCATGGTCGTATACTATTGTCAAGTATGTAAATATACAAATATATTTATATATGTAAATACACAAATATATTTTCATTTGGCAAGCGAATATTGCCAGAGTATGACACTCGTGACGTAGGGTTTTCTAACAGTATTGCGCAGCCCATGAAACTAAGATGTTGTGCGTACAACAAGGCTTTTCTAGTAAATCACTTGCGTGACATGTTTAATTGTAGTTGTAAATGGTTGTGTTTTATTAACTCTTATAGGTGCATAAGCCCAAAACCACGAGTTTTGTTTCCCTTTAAGGCGTGTGAAATAAGTAAATAAATGGTACCTTTGTGATATGCACCCTCCTGTAACTGTGCACGTTGGTGGCAGAGTAGCCCAAATAATCGGAAAAGGTTAAGTGACCCATCAGCAGGCTTGCCCGACCACGCAGCGACAAGGCGGTGAGTTGGTTTCATCCACACAAGGTGATTGATTTCATATAATTTAAATTTAGCTAAGTTTATCGTGTAAAATGTGTCGGAGGAAGTTAAATGTGGTAAACACGCACGCACGCACGCACGCACGCACGCACGCACGCACGCACACACTACGCAGTAATATATTGTCAGGTGTCGCACAATTATAGTTGCGTTTGTGACGTTTTTTTTATCGTACAAATGCGTCATATGCATCATAGTGTTGAGGTTGACTATCATGTTCACTGTGGCGTTCTAGGAATATAAGACCTTTTACTGACCTACAACACTACATTTATGGCACTCGTTTTATTCTGACAGATTCTACAACGAATATACATCGACATAAACAGTTTATTCAGTCATCGAGTATACAAACTATTCGTTTTTTAAAAACAAAAATACACAGCAGTTGTTCACATTCGAGTACTACTAAACCACTAGATGGTATTTACACAGAAAAGCTAAAACTAAAATGTATTTTGTGAAGCCACTGTGTAAATTAACTAAGTTTAAATATAAAAATAATTTAAAATTGATTTATTGAACGACATTATAATAGCGCGCGTTACAAACCCGAGTGAAATGTCCAGCGTTGGCCGGTATCACTAATACAAAACTTATTTTTTCAAAAGAAACACTCGGTAGTGCCAAAATAACACCTTATCTTCGTCTAAGCAGCAGCATTCTTCACAACGGGAAAGCAAGTTAATTAAACTATTCACCCCAGCCAACAAAGCCATTACTGCAGTCCTTCACAGAATCCCTGTCCGTGGGATAGGCCCTACCGCAATCGGGACATCGGCTGATCGGATCCAATCTATACCATTGGGATTTAACCTGTGCCAAACCAACTCCAGAATCCGGAAGGCGGGCCAATGTGAACCAAAAATATGAGATCCAACTTCAATATGTTTACTCTGTTGTTGTTATAACATACTTATCGAGAAATATAATCCAGTTTTTTACTTTTGTTTTGTTAAAACAACATAATATAATAACTGGCTACATAGCATTTTTACATAGTTTAAATTACACAATGGCGTGGCCGACACCATATGTAACTGAATACATGACGTCATAGTAGTGATCACGTGTACAGTCACGCGTCTGGCTAAGTACGATTTCAATTCGTACAATAAGTGTTACTATTTTTAGATGCGGATCTGTTGGTTTTGATGTTAGTGTATTGTGGAGAGTTTATATAACCTCACGTTCGTGAACATTCACAGCACTATGGACTAAATAAACGTGCATCCTCAATTTGATTTGTTTGCTCGTCTCATTTCAAATTCATTTTACGAAAATTCAAACCTACCTACTACCCACTGTGACATATTAGCTCGTTCGTTCAACTTTTGGGTGCAGTTTTTTGTGAAATCATCAGACGAACTATTAAATTATTTAGTTATGTATCCAAAACTTATTGATGTGAAAATGGAAATGCTGAACTCACGAATTTCGCCCTTGGTGAAATTTCATAACTTTGTCATGTGATCAGCGAGAGGTGGATGTCACGCCCATGATCACCATTAACCCCATAAAATGTTTATCGTTTTGGGAACCCGCTATTTTGAGCCTTACCACAAAAATACGCATTTTTTATTAAACCGACTACGGACATTACTTAAACTATTCACACCCTACATGCTAGGACATCAACGACCCGGATTTGTGATAGGTTAAATCAGTCGATAATGAAGTTTTAAAACTATGCAGCCAATTAACAATACTTATATATATATATATATATATATATATATATATACATACTTATTTCTTCACATATGCTCAATTGCCTTCCATAATGTTACATAACAAATAATTCTTAAATTATCGCAGTACTTCAAGTATATTTGTCATCGTTGTAGAGTATCCGAGAAAATTTGTTTTACACAACTTAAATAAAATTGTTTTACCACAACAGTACACTACTGAGCAATGCATTCTTTAAAGATTAACCTTTTTCGTGATTCAATTAAACATAGGCTGAGCTGCTTATATATTATCTTATATATATGCTATTATTCTTTGTACAATAATTGATAAATAAAGTATAAAATGTATTACATGCAAAATGTCTTTCTATAATAAGGTATTATTCCAGTATGTGCTTCTTAGGCACTGACCCAACATGTCCATCATACTCACCAGTTCTATATGTAGATTTGAATTATGAATTACAATAAAATAATAAAATATATGCTGAAATGTGTAGATTCTGTAGAATAATTTATACGTTGGTTGGGGCTACAAAGTGGTAAGACATGCCTCTGTTTAGATGTTTTTGTTGCCAACAAAAAGTATATTGAAGGTAGTTTCTCATTAAGCAAGAGTACACAATTGTTGTCCTCATTTGCAAATTGAGATCCCTACAAGGATTTCCAATTGAATGAGCTGATTCTAATACAAGCTTTGTTCGGCTCTCTTTTTTCAAAAGGGGAAGTAGGGGCATCATGGTAATATGGGATTTTCTATTTTCTCATAAACAAGTGCTGCCACCTTTATATAATATTAACTATGTAAACTTTCCATGGGAGCATATTCACCGTGACACGTGCCGTTTCTGCCAGAGGCATCGTTCTCCGAGCACAGTACTTTTTTCTGGTTTTATGATCTACTGTGGTCAATTGATTTTGCAGAGAGTTCCTAGAGTAACTCGTAACCTTTAAGTATACAATGCTTATGAATGGAAAGTATTCCATCACAACTTGATATGGAATCAATAATTTCTTATTAGTTTTGAGCGATAATGAGTCGAACCAGACGTATCTGTAACAAGTTCCAATGGCATATGGGATACAATGTTTCCGTGTTTTTTCCTGACTGCATTGAACACTTCATGTAAAGAATATTAATGAAACGGGTAAAACGAGATACCTGTCCCATTTTCCTCCAAACCTGGTGCAAATGGGACAATGTTTGTCTTAACAAATCTACTATACCGCTATGCCCCTACTTCCCCTACTATGCTATGTAAAATGTTATAATTTGACAAGGACATATGTATCATTTGTAATGTATGATGGTTCATATAAAACAATTCTTCTTTTATTTCTTCTTCATGTTTATTTTCACAATATTTTAAGGCAGCAAAGAGGAGAGGAAAAAGATGACAATATGGACGGAACTAGTTATTTACGACATGACGTTGCTGTCGCGTTCAAAATGGAGCTTGCGCTGCGAAGTCAAGCCGCCCGACTCCACTGTCGGTGGGCACAATATCCCGGATTCATGTATATCAACGCTTTTATTCCGTACAAATAAATAAATTATAGATGTTTCAAACATATTTCTCCGCTTTCTTCCGCAGCAGTTTAGTGATCACAGTAATAACGCAGTTTCGCGGCTCCCCATTTCCATTCTCCGCTGTGCACGTTCGATGAAGACGTAGTTATTGTTTATGTCATCGCGTACAAAAGGACAGCTGACAATTTGATTGCTTGTAAAACGAATGACTGCAACGACATAGAACACAGTCCACACTTTTTAGCTAACGTTAAAGCGAAATAACAGTCATGTTTTTTGGCCTATGCACCTAAGTGGAATAATAAAAACCCGTGCAACTAAAATCAAGAATATCACGCCAGTGGTTTACTCAGAATGTGGTCTAAAAGTGGGAGATTCCGGTGTTTTCTCCGGTTGACTGAGGGCTGACATGTTAACAATTGCGACCGATAAGCGCAGTTCTATGAAATCGGGGTAACCTAGATTACGTTAATATAGGTTACATAAGTTGAGTTTGGGGTTTGGACTCAAACAACATGGCCGTATAGAATAGGAATAGGTGTATATGAATATATTTTCATTTGGCGAGCGAAAATTGTCACACTATGACACCTTTCAGGCGTGTGAAATAAATAAATAAATAGAACCTTTGCGGTATGCACCCTCCTGTAATTATGCTCGATGGTTGGCAGAGTAGCCCAAATAATCGGACAAGATGCTACGGATTTGTTCGATTATGTTTGCTACTGCGCCACCCTCTCGAACGATTCGTAGGCAACGCACCTACTTCGTAAAGGTAACATTTAATATTTCCGTGTTGTTAATGAAATTTTTTTTCGAATGGCATCTTCCAACTTATCGACGGTGTGTGCGTGTTTGTGTGTGTGTGTGTGTGTGTGTGTGTGTGTGTGTGTGCATGCGCGCGTGTTTGTATGGTTTTGTGTGCGTCAAGAAATTGCGTCAAAGAAGTTCTAGTGACAGACTTAGCCGACCACGCAACGCAGAGAGAGATGAGCTGGTTTCAAGCATCCAAGTAGTTGCGATGACTGATTTAGCGCAATTGTAATTCAACTAAGTTTATCGTGTAAAATGTTTCAGAGGTAGTAAAATGTGATAAACGCGCACTAACGCACGCACGCTCACACACACTCACACACACACACACACACACACACACACACACACACACACGCTGCGCTATGCTATACTGTTGGGTGTCATAAAATCATTGTTGCGTTTTGTGACGTTTATTACCATACAAATGCGTCATGTGCATGACATTGTTAATGCTGTCTAACATCATTGGAGCCATCCAGTATAAATTAGCGCGCCCGTACCTTCGCCAATATAGCACGTGTTTACTAGGGCGTTCTAGGAATATAAGACCATACAACACTATATTTATTACACTAGTGTACCTTTACCGTAATATTTGCCACGGACACAAGGGGGTCTACGACAACTCCCCCATGGCCTAGGGGGTCTTGAAACCCATAAGACCCCCCCTGGATTCGCTGGTGAGTCAATCTCAGTAGCCAAGTAGCATGACTCGTTCAAACCACTTCAGGTCAAATGTCCAGCAGGCAACCTCTCACACAGAGATACTTCAGAACCTCTTCCCACGTGCCTCTAATAATATCGCTCTCAGGAAGTTCTGTGTCTCCACTCGTAAGGCGAATTCATAGCGTGTACAACGTATTACTAAAACCCGGCTTATCGACTACAGGTACGTGAGTCTGGGTAACTTATTCTGCCCCACGGATAATCATGTTCCACACACAGAGGATGAATCTCGACACGGTGGGGCGGCAGTAATGTGCATGTATTGATAGCATAGCATCTTGTTGAGGCAGTTTGTCTAAATTCGTTATGTTATGCAACTCGCTGTCGTAAATAGTAAAACGATTGGAATTCAGTCTGTTATTCTCCTTTTCCCTCTTTATCTGCACTGATTAGAGACAACAATAAATGCATGTTCCGATTATTCTAGAATGTTTTTGTAGAATTATAATTGGGTAGAGTTTGGTGGATAACCCTACATTATGCTCCAGCGTAAGTGGTTCAGAAGTTAAAGTTACGCTGCGTTCGAATGTTCTCGTACTTCCCGTGCCCACGAGTTCACGACATGAAAATATAGTTCACGACCCCCGTCAACTCGTAACTAAAATTAATTCGAGAACTCGAAATTTGAAAGGAGCCCCGGTTGTCCACTTGTAATTACGAATTCACGGGTCGTGAACTCTATTTACATGTCGCGAACTGGTCAACACGAGCGCACTGGAACGCAGCATTGATCAACGGGTTTCCGCCATTTTGGAAGCCTTCTTGAATTCTGCGTTTAGCTCAAGGCGCATTGATGGAGTTTTTAGTATGTTACTCCCCCTACGGGAAATTGTGGTGCAAAAATCAGCTTTTTGTTTTGAACTTTTTTGTTTTACCTACAACTCCTGGACATTATTGGTTGAATTTAAAGACCTTGGTATTGGCTGTTATATTGGGCAACGTTTTTTCGGAGCTGCAGTTTATGCAGATGACATTATACTTTTATATCCTACTAGTTCTGATTTGCAAAAAATGATTGAGGTGTGTGAAAAATATGCCATACTACACAATGTGTTGCTTAATGGGTCAAAAAGCATAATTTTTATGTACAACAAGAAAGATGCTGATCCACATTTTTAAACAAATGGTACGGATGTTGCTACATATGAGAAAACTATACATCTGGGAAATGTACTTTGCACAACCGATAAGTATGAAATGGCGTTTGATGACATCAAGAAATGTAA
>BSQZ01000091.1:1122498-1149998 GCA_033239005.1 Lamellibrachia satsuma
GCCCAATCCGTTCAGCAGTACGTGTCTGGTACAACAGTTCTGAATGTATACATCTGTACGCGTGCGTGTGCGTTTGTGCTCGCACACATAGGTACACACACGCACGCACGCACACGCGCACGCACACACACACACTCACACACATAGTATTTTTAATCAAATAACTGCCTCAAATTTAATATATATGTATATATATATATATTCTATATATATATATATATATATATATATATATATATATATATATATATATATATATATATATATATATATATATATATATATACGTATATATATATATATATATATATATATATATTCGTATATATATATATATATATATACGTATATATATATATATATACGTATATATATATATATATATATTTATATTTTTTATTTCAGACAATATTAAAGCATTATATCCAGAAAAGTAATTTACAGTATATTTAAAAGTTATACAAGGATGCAATCCACTGGAATTAGCAACTTCGACGTACAATACATGTCGCTAATTTATGAACCCCATATTTATAATGTAATTCATGAGCATTAATTCACATTATTTAATACGATCTAAATAACTAACTAATTAATTCTAACTGTTAATACTAACTAACTAACATCACACATAGGTAAAATATACACTAGAATAATAGTATGTAAATTACAATAATGCTAAAATAAAACTGACTTGCTTAATTTAATATTCGCGATTATCAAATACTTATTCTATACAACCTAGCCAATACTAACTAACAACAATTAATATTAAGTAACTGGTACTCTCAAGACATCATCGGCATTCCTCGCGCAATTCTCGCAGTTCCGCGTATCTAGGTACTCCTGCGTATCTAAGTACTGCAGCGTATCTAGGTACGGCAGCGTATCTAGGTACTGCAGCATATCTAGGTACTGCAGCGTATCTAGGTACTGCAGCGTATATACCGGCTGGGTGTCGTCTCCCGCTTTACGACAAACCGTTTTCTCCACTTTCCCGCGTTTCTACAAACTCACCGTTTTCCCAATTTTTCAGCGTTTCTACAAACTCGCCCTCTTCAATTTCCTACAAATTCGCCGATTTCTCCATTTTCCCGCGTTTCTACAAACTCGCCGTTTTTGAAGGCTGGGTTATTTGTCAAGACTGGCATGAATATGATATGCACACACACATACCTGTATGTATGTATGCTTGTATGTATGCTTGTATGTATGTATGTATGTATATATAGATATATATATATATATATATATATATATATATATATATATATATATATATATATATATATATATATATATATATACGTCATGGCCTAATAAAAAAATTCATTTAATTAAATAAATTATTAAGTTAATCTAATCATTTAATAATACCAAAAAAGCTAGTTCAATTTAATTAATTAACTTTACCGAAAGTTTTAGTTTAATTGAAATGTGAGAGGTTATTTAAATTTAATTTGAGAATTTTGAGATATTATATTATATATATATATATATATATATATATATATATATATATATATATATATATATATATATATATATATATATATATATATATATATATATATATATATATATATATATATATATATATATATATATATATATATATATATATATATATATATACATGTATGTATGTATGTGTATATGTATGTATGTATATATATAAATATATATATATATATATATATATATATATATACGTGTATATGTGTGTGTGCTTACGTGCGTGCGTGCGTGCGTGTGTGGCGCAACCCAGCGTCAAGAAAACGGCGAATTTGTAGAAATGAAGGAAAATTTAGAAAACGGCGAGTTTGTAGAAACGCGGGAAAATGAAGAAAACGGAGAGTTTGTAGAAACGCGTGGCGCCACCAAACGCTAGAAACGCTACAGTTCGTACATCAGCGTAAACCGCGAGAAATGCTCGAGGATTGCCGATTAAGTCATTTTAAAGGCTTCATACTAATTGTAATAGTTTTAATACTAGAATTCAGCTACTGGTCAGTCCTAGTCATTAAGCTATTAATAGCCTTTCTGTTGACGCCTTTACATTTGATATTAGCCATAGCAAATATGTGGCTAACACTACTCAAAGGATTTTTTTTATAACCCAAATAACTGCTCCGAATTTAACTTGTGACAATAAATCTAACGTTTTGATAATTGTAGAGGAATGATGTAAACAAACGTAATATGTTAATGCTGTAATCACTCATTTTGGGTTTATTTGTTTATTGTATTTTGATGTCAATATACCATTACAAATTCCCAACGAATGAACGCAACCTTTGACCTATCCCAAATGTAACCGAGTTATCTGCAGACCTGGGGCAGATTCATTGTGTATCTGTAACTTTTGTATCTGGATAAATTTTTCGAAGTATCTGTATCTAGATACTTTTGTTCAAAAATTAAAAGTATATGTATATGTATCTAGATATAGTGGCGATGTATCTGAATTTTCAGATACTTTTCAGATACATTTCAGATACAACGTATATCGCAGATATTGCTGGAAATATTCCATTGGTGAATTGCAATTAGATAGAGAAGCCAGTAATTACTCACAGTCTGGAGTAGTTCAAGAATGTTGATGAAGGAATTTTTTTTTTAACAACTAGCGAAGCTATTTGGATCACGCAAAGTCATTCATGTGGAAATCTTGAGCAGATCATGAAGTGACACATGTCAAACATCAAATAACATCATAGCAATTGAGTTTACTTTGATGCTTGCCATGTGAATCATATAAAAGGTGAGCTGTTCATGTCAGTGTCAGTATTACTAGTTAACACTGATCAAACCATCTCTCTGATATTGACTTGATAAATTTATTTAACCATGGGTATCCTGGACCATTGTGTCCTCCCAGCGAACACTGGTGGCAACTTTAAAGCCAATTGTAGACGCTGTCCCCAGTCGATATCTGGCCATATTGATTCTACAGGGAACTCCACACACATGGGAATATACATGTTCAGTGTGTTTTCCCTGACAGTGTTCAAAGCGGTTTCTAAAATGTATCTGTATCTAGATACATTTGTATTTGTATCTAGATTCATTTGAATGTGTATGTATATGTATCTAGATACATTTGTATATGTATCTAGATACAATTGAATGTATCTGTATCTATATCTGTGACATTTCCAATGTATATGTATCTACATCGGTGATGTATCTGCCCCAGGTCTGGTTATCTGCATGACAGTGAATACCTAATCAGACATTATTCTGTATTTTGCAGATTGCAACGGCCGGTATTTCGACAAAGAAACTCAGTTTTGCTGTGACAGGCAAATATACGACCGCGTCAGAGGCGGCCTCGAATGTTGCTCATCTAAAGAGTTATATAACCCAGCGATCTACAAATGCACATCTTTCGGCCAAGTTGTTTTGAAAAGTTCGTAAACCGTATGACAGAATGTTTTTGTGTTGCGCACAAAAATAGTTATATGGCCCAATGATCCACAAGTGCACATTGTTCGGCTATCTTGTTTCAAACGTTCATGAAACCATACGATGGAAGGACGTAGAACATGGTATAGCATATACTCTGCTATGTACTACGTATATACTATACTATATAAAAGTATAATTTGACATGGATATATGTCTCATTTTAAAGTGGTTTACTCAGAATGTGTTCTCAAAGTTAGAGATTCCGGTAATTTCTCCGGTTGACTGAGGGCTGACATGTTAACCATCGGGACCAATAGGCGCATGCGCAGTTCTATAAAAGTCTCAAACAAACGTTCTGTTTTTACAGAAAGATGACTAGATTAGTAAACAAAGGCTTATATATGTTACATAAGTTGAGTTTGGACGCAAACAGCATGGTCGTATACTATTGTCAAGTATGTAAATATACAAATATATTTATATATGTAAATACACAAATATATTTTCATTTGGCAAGCGAATATTGCCAGAGTATGACACTCGTGACGTAGGGTTTTCTAACAGTATTGCGCAGCCCATGAAACTAAGATGTTGTGCGTTCAACAAGGCTTTTCTAGTAAATCACTTGCGTGACATGTTTAATTGTAGTTGTAAATGGTTGTGTTTTATTAACTCTTATAGGTGCATAAGCCCAACACCACGAGTTTTGTTTCCCTTTAAGGCGTGTGAAATAAGTAAATAAATGGTACCTTTGTGACATGCACCTCCTGTAACTGTGCTCGGTGGTGGCAGAGTAGCCCAAATCATCGGACAAGATAGGTACTACCGCTGTGTGCGTGCGTGCGTGCGTGCGTGCGTGCGTGCGTGCGTGCGTGCGTATGTGTCAAGAAATTACAATGTCAAGTGACCCATCAGCAGGCTTGCCCGACCACGCAGAGACAAGGCGGTGAGTTGGTTTCACCCACCCAAGGTGATTGATTTCGTGTAACTTAAATTTAACTCAGTTTATCGTGTAAAATGTGTCGGAGGAAGTTAAATGTGGTAAACACGCACGCACGGACGCACACACGCACCCACGCCTCCCCGCTCTCACGCACGCACGCACGCACACACACGCACGCACGCACACACTACGCTGTAATATATTGTCAGGTGTCGTACAATTATAGTTGCGTTTGTGACGTTTTTTTATCGTACAAATGCGTCATATGCATCATATTGTTGAGGTTGTCTAACATGTTCACTATGGCGTTCTAGGAATATAAGACCTTTTTACTGACCTACAACACTACATTTATGGCACTCGTTTTATTCTGACAAATTCTACAACGAATATACATCGACATAAACAGTTTATTCAATCATCGAATATACAAACTATTCGTTTTGATTTGATAACACTAAAATACGCAGCAGTCGTTCACATTCGAGTACTCCTAAACCACTACATGGTATTTACACAGAATAGCTAAAACTCAAGTGTGTTTTGTGAAGCCACAGTGTAAATTAACTCAGTTTAAATATAAAAATAATTTTAAATTGATTTATTGAACGACATTATAATAGCGCGTTACAAAAACCCGAGTGAAATGTCCAGCGATGACCGGTATCACTAATACAAAACTTATTTTTTCTAAAGAAAAGGATATACAAGACTGAATTTAAGCCATGACAAACTCTTGCAGTTTTGCATCTATAAGTTCTTGTTTTGTTAACAACTTTGTGTGTTCAATATTCAAGAACACATTATCTTCGTCTAAGCAGCAGCATTCTTCACAACGAGAAAGCAAGTTAATTAAACTATTCACCCCAGCCAACAAAACCATTACTGCAGTCCTTCACAGAATCCCCGTCCGGGGGGGGGGGGGTAGGCCCTACTGCAGTCGGGACATCGGCTGATCGGAACCACTCTATACCACTGGAATTTAACCGGTGCCAAACCAACTCCAGAATCCGGAAGGCGGCCCAATGTGAACAATAAATATGAGATCCAACTTCAATATGTTTACTCTGTTGTTATTATAACATACTTATCGGGAAATATAATCCATTTTTTACTTTTGTTTTGTTAAAGCAACATAATATAATAACTGGCTACATAGCAATTTTACATAATTTAAATTACACAATGGCGTGGCCGACACCATATGTAAATGAATACATGACGTCATAGTAGTGATCACGTGTACAGTCACGCGTCTGGCGTGACTGTACACGATTTCAATTCGTACAAGTGTTACTATTTTTAGATGCGGATCTGTTGGTTTTGATGTTAGTGTATTGTGAATAGTTTATATAACATCACGTTCGTGAACATCACAGCACTATGGACTAAATAAAGGTGCATCCTCAATTTGATTTGTTTGCTCGTCTCATTTCAAATTCATTTTGCGAAAATTCAAACCTACCTACTACCCACTGTGACATATTAGCTCGTTTGTGCAACTTTTATGTGCAGTTTTTGTGAAATTATCAGACGAACTATTAAATTATTTAGTTATGTATCCAAAACTTATTGATGTGAAAATGGAAATGCTGAACTCACGAATTTCGCCCTTGGTGAAATTTCATAACTTTGTCATGTGATCGGCGAGAGGTGGATGTCACGCCCATGATCACCCTTGACCCCATAAAATGTTTATCGTTTTGGGAACCCGCTATTTTGAGCCTTACCACAAAAATACGCATTTTTTATTAAACCGACTACGGACATTACTTAAACTATTCACACCCTACATGTTAGGACATCAACGACCCGGATTTGGGAGAGGCTAAATCAGTCGAGGGTGAAGTTTTAAAACTATGCAGCCAATTAACAATATATATATATATATACTTATTTCTTCACATATGCTCAATTACCTTACACATTGTTACATAACAAATAATTCTTAAATTATCGTAGTACTTCAAGTATATTTGTTCATCGTTCTAGAGTATCTGAGAAAATTTGTTTTACACAACTTAAATCAAATTGTTTTACTACAACAATACACTACCGAGCAATGCATTCTTTAAAGATTAACCTTTTTTTTGATTCAATTAAACATAAGCTGAGCTGCTCATATATTATCTTATATATATGCTATTATTCTTTGTACAATAATTGATAAATAAAGTATAAAGTGTATTACATGCAAAATGTCTTTCTATAATAAGGTATTATTCCAGTCTGTGCTTCTTAGGCACTGACTCAACATGTCCATCACACTCACCAGTTCTATCTGTAGATTTGAATTATGAATTACAATAAAATAAAAAAATATGCTGAAATGTGTAGATTCTGAAGAATAATTTATATGTTGGTTGGGGCTACAAAGTGGTAAGACATGCCACTGTTTATAAGTTTATCTTGACAAACTTTTCTTGCCAACAAAAAGCATATTGAAGGTAGTTTCCCATTAAGTAAGAGTATACAATTGTTGTCCTCATTTGCAAGTTGAGATCCCTACAAAGATTTCCAATAAAATGAGCTGATTTTAATACAAGCTTAGTTAGTTTGAAGCCGCTTTCCAAGCAGTTGTGCAAGTCAGGTTTGGAGGTAGACTTCACTGGGGAAGATCTTGCCAGGGCTCATCCCTGATGTGTCGTCGCTGTTTAAATTTTACCTCACTAGTTCTACTTTCACCGACCTGTTCTAACCCCTGCTTATGAAATGCCAAGATCCATTAGCTGTATAGATCTTAGTACGGTGAACTGTCAGCTGTTTAGTAGAATCCAATATATTGGCTGGGACAGAATCAGTCCCGCTGTATTAAAATATGCCACGTGAAGTGAATCAACCAGTTAATAAAATCAATTTCCTCTGGCCTGACGTGATTCTACTAAGCAGATTCCACTTGTGTCCAAGCTTCTTGTACGGTATCTTTGAGATCAATCATCAGAATTATTCGTCTGGACTAATATTTAGGATACACAACATTGTTGCCTACTTTTTGTAGCCAAAACCACGATCACGTCTATGGCGTTGTCAATACCGCCAACTGTTTGCAGAATGAAAGTCTCATTCTGGGTTTGCTCAGGGAAAACGCCAGATCAGATTGGACATCAGTTTCCTGTTTTGTACTCTCACTATAGATAGGACTGGTAAGCATATTCATAAATGTGGCCACAGTTTAAAATTTCACACATAATCACAGCGCTTATCGTAAAAACATGTGTACGAGAAATGAGGTTATGAGCAAAACTGCATAGAATTCTGTGCCAGAAGCTGTGCTTGTTTTGTCTTTATGTTCAACAGTATCACCCATGACATCATAGCGAGCGTCACAGTTGAGCCACTTGCTACCAATGGGCTGTGGGTAGCCGCTTCGCACCTGCATACGGGAATCTTTAAACTGCCAATATTGTTCGCCATGGAAGAAATACGTAAAACCTGGAAACAAAGAAGACAACTATGTATACTGAATGTAGATCCATTTCCATGCAACATTTATGCAAGTAGGCCCTATAAGCATGAACCTTGTATTAGTGCAGATTTTTATATGTACAGTTACATAGAAACCATAAATAAACACAGTCAATGTAGGCGTTAAGACATGGAAGTGATTCTAGCGTGCCACCCAAATATTACTGCAAACAGCCTAGACAGAGTCACAACATGTTATGAGATCTCTAGATCTGGTGATAAAACGATAAATAAATGAAAAAATTATAAAACAATAGAATGAAATATCATGTCTCTGCAGAACTTCTCAGAATTACCATTGGTATCTATAAACTGGTGTCAGATTTTGAGTCAATCACTGGAATGAAATTGCAAATTCCAATTCCGGAGTTGTACTTGCAATTGGAATTGGCGTTTTGCTTTTAAAAGTAATTGGAATTGGTGAAAACATAATTGGTATTTTCAATTACTTTTTAATTACACCATGTAACTTCAACTCAAATTATTCACAACAAATAATCAATAAAATATAATTTGTATATCATATATGTTTGCCATTACATGCCTGCTCTAAAATATATATTATTTTTTGGCACTGAATTCACATACTTTTATTTCGATATAGAATTGATAATTGGAATTGTTATTTGTAATTGGTGTGTAATTGGAATTGGAATTATGTAATTTACCCCAAGTCTGGTCAGTGCAGAGTTCTGGGAGTAGGTCCGACACTATATATCAGGTCCAATATCGTTGACCTAAAGAATGGTAAATGGTAATACCCTGGGGGGTGGGGGTGGGAGTGGGGGTCATTCAATACATCGTCAGTATACCATTCTTGAGACAAATTCCACATTTTGGTGATAAGTTTTGTGAACCAAAGTTTGTTGATGCATGCAATGTGTTTGGGTAATTAAGGGTATATATTTAGAACAAGACCTGTGATTTCATTTCAGGGCAACTTTACGTAATTTTAATTAACATTAATCTACGAATAAAACATGTTAGTGAATTAATCTATATCATGGAACAATGCAAATTTTGCATGCTAAAGGGTACATATATATTTGGTTGTGGTCCGATGTGAAAAAGGTATAATTTTTACAGGTGTCTGGGGGTAAATTCTCATGGATGGTATACTGGCAACACATTGAGTGCCCCCCCTCGCCACCGGGGGTATTACCGAGTAATGAACTCCTACCATCCCAGTACTGGAAAGCTGCACTGACGGGTACTGGCACGCCGGACCACATGCTCATGTCGCGCGGGTAGTCGTCCTCGACAGATCCTGTGTCCTCGTTGTATCTCCAGTACATATCACCGCTGATGAAGTACGTCTTCTGGTTGTATCCCCACACGAATGCAGCATCGATATGGTCTATATCATCAGGGATGCCAAGCTCCGTGATCGGACGGCCTTCTCGCGAGAAACCCGGTGCAGGGTGGTTCCCATCAAAGATCCAGTACTTGCGACCTAGAAGCATTTCCACACACATGATGTAGGTATCGTCGAAAAGATTATACAGGAACAAATATTATGTTATACACCTTTATTGAACTATTCATGCACGCAAAAATGGCTTTATTTTAATTTGAAATTATCTGTAGCGGATATAAATTAGATGTGCTTCCTACTTCAGTGGTAGAATCCAAAAATGTTTACAGCAACTACAAGCCTAGTATACTACAAGCACAATGTCTGTTACAAGAGTATATTCTATTCACATTCACTCATTTCCTTGTACTGTGCTCATTATTTCCCACTTTGCTATTATTAAATATCTGGTCTGCAGTACTGGTATGATTTGCATTAGTTCCTCGTTGTTCTATTGTTCTATCAGTGTTTTCTGGATAATCTTACGTGTGTTTGAAATGCTGTTATTCTATTGCAGCTTGAAAATAACTTTCCATGTGTTAATAAAAAATAAACTGACCACTGAAGAAGACGATCTTTCCGTCAGCTGATCTTTCGTATAAGGCATCTACTTTGTCGAAGTTGTCTGGCAGACCATACCAGAAACGGTTGAATTCAACAGGGTACCCTGGCATGACACCAGTCTCATCTCTCCTCCAGAACCACTAAAACAAACGCAGACAACACTTAACCAAATGTTGAAGAAGAGCAACTAAAATGATTCCAGAATTGAGAGACCTTAGTTATGAAAGCCGCTTATTACAATGTGGTTTGACAACACTAGAGACCAGGAGACTAAGAGGAGACCAAATAGAAGTGTTTAAAGTAGTGAACGGTTATGAGGATGTTGATAGGAATATGTTCTTCAAACTTAAAGAAGGCAGTAGAACCAGAGGACACAAAGCAGCATTAGTTAAGGAACAGTATAGGTTGGACATGAGAAAATACTCTTTCTCACAGAGGGTGATAAATAAATGGAACAAATTGCCAAATGATTGTGTTAATGCTAGTAGTGTGAATATGTTTCAAAATAGAACTGAGAGATATCTTACAAGGGTGGGCTACGCATAGATGATAAAATTGTTGGACTCTCGATAAGCCAATGATTTCCTTGTACACTTGCCATCTGGAACTTGTTGTTTGGGATGGCAATGTTGTTAAATTTCTTGTTACATATTAAGCCTATCATGCAATACTATACATTAGAATAAAGACAATTCTATTGCACTACAAATCAGGAAACCCAAGCTCAGCAACACGCCAAAACAAAAGGGTTAGACAGTTTCTAATCAGTTAGCAATTTCTGTCGTGTACATTTGGATCAGCATGTTGAGAAGCTATGGTGGATAAGCAAGTTTAAACAGGTGGGTTTTAGTTGTTTTAGAAGAAATGTTATTTTGTTTTCTGCTGACGGTAACAGGGAGTGATTTCCATTTCCAGTTGGTGCAGCAGCTGAGAAAGTTCTAGTTCTGTCTATAAACAAAGTGCTTCTGGTAGAAGAAATCAAATATTCCATACTGTTGTCCTTAATTCAAATTTATTTCGATAACAATAACATAGTTCATTTAAACAGCTGTTCCAGCGAATATTCTGTTGTAACTTTAAAGGCCGTCTACATTTGTATTCAGAAGAATGCTACAGACTGGACGTCATCATGCAACTAACTAGGACATAAGTAGAATATGTCTTATGAAAACCTCTTGAAACTGTTTCAAAAATACACGGCTAATCTACAATCAATGATATCCATTCTGCTGAACAGATATTTCATGGGAACTGGTCTGTAGGTGCTACAATCAATAATAATAAAAAATCGCAACTGTTATTTTATGTTATGTTATGTTAATGCATCTTTCCTGCCCTATGTAGATACAGACTCAGTGTTATCCATGTGGCCAATAGTGAAGTATAAAACAAGTTGGAATATATTAAAAACAGTGGCCTTATGCACCAACTAGAGTGCGGAGAGGAAAAGTAAGTAATATTAAAAATAAAGCAGCGCAGTGCGTGCAGTAATCATTTTTATGAAAAATAATATATTTGACAATCACTTATGGAACAAATATATCGCCGATCTAGTATCAGTTATATTTTATTAAAAAATGTTTGCATTACATCAACTTGGACACACATTGGAACCCGTCACGTACCTTGCCCTTGAAGATGAACACTTCCTTCCGTATGACAGTGGCGGCATCGATGCTGGTGCGGCACAAGTCTGGGGCCACTGTCGGGTCTGGATGTTTGGTCTTTGTCATTGTTGTCGTCCGCGATCTTGTTGTTGGGGGCTGTGTAGGCATCGGTGTAGTGGCTGTTTTTCAATAATTAAATTAGTTCTATAATGAATTGGTAGCCATGTAACTTTCACTAGTGTACATGTGTGTGTGTGCGTGCACGTGCACGTGCGTGCATGTGTGCGTCTGTCTATATAATGCATGTATATATGCATGTACATATACCAGTACACATGCATGCATGGATTAGTGTACACGTGTGTTTGGTGTGAATGTATATGTGCTTATGCATATGCACATGACTGAATACAAGCATCACAAGTAGACTTACTGGTCCGAGGGTCTGGTCGGTGTGTCACAACTGTAGGACGTGTAGCAGTACCTCGGTATCCTGAAGTAAAAGTAGATGTAGTTGTCTTCATATCCATCATAGTAGATTCTACACTGACTAAGGAAAACAGTTGGGAAACTGATTGAATATTTTGAACGACGATATGGCTCAAACCATCCTCGCTAACCAGGGGTGGTAGTAGTACTGCAGTACCCCTGGGGTGGTAGTAGTACTGCAGTACCCCTGGGGTGGTAGTAGTACTACGCTACCCCTGGGGTGGTAGTAGTACTACGCTACCCATTGGGGTGTTAGTAGTACTACACTACCCCTGGGCTGGTAGTAGTACTATGCTACCCCTGGGGTGGTAGTAGTACTACGCTACCCCTGGGGTGGCAGTAGTACTACACTACCCCTGGGGTGGCAGTAGTACTACACTACCCCTGGGGTGGCAGTAGTACTACACTACCCCTGGGGTGGCAGCAGTACTACAGTACCCCTGGGGTGGCAGTGGTACTACACTACCCCTGGGGTGGCAGCAGTACTACAGTACCCCTGGAGTGGCAGTAGTACTACACTACCCCTGGGGTGGCAGCAGTACTACACTACCCCTGGGGTGGCAGTGGTACTACACTACCCCTGGAGTGGTAGTGGTACTACACTACCCCTGGGGTGGCATTGGTACTACATTACCCCTGGGGTGGTAGTGGTACTACACTACCCCTGGAGTGGCAGTGGTACTACACTACCCCTGGGGTGGCAGTGGTACTACACTACCCCTGGGGTGGCAGTAGTACTACACTACCCCTGGGGTGGCAGTGGTACTACACTACCCCTGGGGTGGCAGTAGTACTACACTACCCCTGGGGTGGCAGTGGTACTACACTACCCCTGGGGTGGCAGTAGTACTACACTACCCCTGGGGTGGCAGTGGTACTACACTACCCCTGGGGTGGCAGTAGTACTACACTACCCCTGGAGTGGTAGTAGTACTACACTACCCCTGGGGTGGCAGTAGTACTACACTACCCCTGGGGTGGCAGTAGTACTACAGTACCCCTGGAGTGGCAGTAGTACTACACTACCCCTGGGGTGGCAGTAGTACTACACTACCCCTGGGGTGGCAGTAGTACTACACTACCCCTGGGGTGGTAGTAGTGCTACACTACTTCTGGCAGGTTGACCTGTTGAAACGTGGATTGATCAGTTTATCCCATGCAAAGTGTGCATGTACGGTTAATCATCTGTACTTAGTCCCACTTCCTGGCTTTCTGGGAACCAGATGCAACCAAACTTCAAAGAGCGTTCCTATGAAATGCTCATCATTACCCGTCCGACCAGCGACGACCAATGAAACTAAAGTTCCAGTATATGAGCCTGTAAATCTGGGCGAGCAATATTATTGGTTAACACAGCAACAGAAAGTTCCACATTTCAACAGGTCGATCGTCCCGAGGCACTGATGTAGGCAGAAGCCTCTCGTGGTGAAGATGGCTTAAACATGAATGCTGTGACAGAGAATCTGCCTGGGAACAACAGTTATTGCAGCAGAAGTAGCAATAATCGTGGAGTGTACTGCATGAGCACGGAAAACAGAATGGGATGGTGAGAGAAGAGGAAGACCAAGGTGAAGGGATGATGGGAAGAAAAATTGGGAAAAGGCAGGTGTGAACAGCAACAAATGGTAGCTAGACAATGGGAAAAGATGGAGACAATGGGAAAAGATCAAGACAATGGGAAAAGATCAAGACAATGGGAAAAGATCGAGACAAGTGGAGACAAGTGATTGAGAGGGAGGAAAAGAAGTTGTGATGTGGCCCACTCTGCTAGGGATTAAGGGGAAGAAGATATAATATGTTTATTCAGTTACACTGGTACATTGAATGCTAATTTAGAATTATATTTATATGCAACTCAGGTGATTCCTACGAAACTCAACTGGGCTTATAGCGGGATCACCTGTACAGAATAACCATGCATAAGTACAATTTCAGTAACACAAAATAAGAAAATTATGATTTTATGAATTTAAAATTAAAGCAAAACTAATTTCATTATCAGTGATACAAGCAAAACCCAACAAGAGTATTATATGCTACAAAAACTCAGCATAGATGTATTGTATGCTGGAAAAACCACCCATGCAAGAACCACTCACCGTAGAGATACTGTATACCAGCAATGTCGTCTGAGTGAAGCTGGAAGTTTTCCGTGTATCCCTGGTACCACGGATACATGAGTGAACCAGGAACAGAGGAATGGGCCAAGCCAAGGGCGTGACCAATCTCATGGGCTGCCACCGAAAACAGGTTCACTCCTGCACAAGCAAAACATTCACAAATCTGTCAACTCTTCCTAAGTATTTGTAGTTGATGTGTTCTTCAAATTGCAACGTGATCTGTGATATGATTGTCAAATGAGATGAAGGCAAACAAAATGTGTAACACTGTATTGAGAGATGTGTAGCAGTGTTACAGCTAGGACACGATTTTGTGACATTCTCGCATTTATTTGTCAGATGTCGCATATTTTTGGAAAGTGCACGACACCGATGTCGCATGATTATATTAAATATCACACATTTTGTTCAGTGGAGCGACACCTGCTATATTGGGAAATAAATTTTTTTATGGTTGTTCAGCTTCTAATATTACTGTAAAATCATTTACATTTGCCCCCAACCACTTAGGATTTACCTCTGACATCACTGATCAGTTTTCCAATCACGGAATTAGCCGCGCTTCCCAGATAGTGGCGCCACCAGATGGAATGGAGGCAAAATGGCATCGAAGCGGCAACTGCAGCTGGCCAATATGTGGTCATGCACAGCAGACCAAAAAACCAGACGGTATCCGAACTGAGATGTTGAGCACTGTTTTTATATGTATATGCTGTACCGATTATATATTTGATGTTTATTAAGGTCATGCAACAGCAAATCTGCATTTGTGCATGTTACAGCGTAATACTAATTCCTATGTCTATGGCTTTGCAAGTACTGCCTATACTCACTCGACTAGTACTACTGCCCTCGGTCGACTTCTAGTTCTGGTCTGGCTGCTTTTGTAGTACAAATGACAATGCCTAAGTTGTACTGGCAATGCCACGGCAATTATATGTTTGCATAGGATGTGAATGTACGACTTAGCTGACGCTATTGTAATACATATGTTTTAAAATGATACTAGACAATTTTTAGCAAAAAATCATGTGATTAAGGAAAGGTGACGTTGACATTGAGTTTCCATAACTAGTATAGGCCATAACTATAATATATATATATAATATATATATAGGCATAACTGTAGTCTGTGCCTGTGGTGTGCAAGACATAATACTATTACTAGAAGGATAATTTCTCACTCAAAACTCTAAAAACCATATTGGTTGGTGATTCTATTGGATTGGTTGTGGCACAACAGGTGCTGTTGTGCCACCTAACGGATATTATTATTAATACACATTGATGTTATAGTGGTTATCAGAACTGGGCAGTGTGGTGGATAACTGTCTTGATAGCCACGTCATGTCAGTTGAATCTGTTCGGCAACATTGTCTGGCTTAGGTTGTTCTATAACTCTCCTTCAAAGTCACTTCCAGTGTTATGGAGCATTATCAGTACACATCACGGGGACACATTCCCCAACTTGGTGATCCTGGCAACCATGGCAATGGTCTTCCCAGTCCACACTGCGGATGTGGAACGTGGATTTTCAGCACAGAACATGCTGTGGTACAAGTTGTCTAGTCAGCGACTCAACATAATTGCTACAATGAAACTAGAGGGCCCACACTGGTGAGAATTCAATTATGTTGAGTCCCTGGCAGCCTTCTGGAAGGTGAAGGAAAGGCACCCTTATTAGGGACTGATGATGGCATTAATGATTGGCTTGATCATGAAAGGGTTAATAAATCTCACCTATACTGGGTGGCTGTATATCAACTGAGTATGTAGTTAGTACCTCATCAACAAGCAGTTTCTACAGTAAAGTGTAAGTACAGCAAACAAGACAAGTCATATCTAGCATGCAAATGCTGTTTATGTGAAAATATCTGTCTGACTAATTAAAAGATGGAAAAAATGGTAATTAATTTGTTGGTTTTGTGACTTTTAGCCCCTCCATATATCTTACATACATTAAGGTTTCATGGTGTTTTGTACAGTTGTCACTGCAACAAGTCATAAGTCAGCGGTGTATATTTTGCAATCATTATGGTTAGTATTTAAAATTATCAACAGTCATATTATGCTGTCCCTTCGATCTTGCTCTGCATTAGGTTGTCCACTCCATTAGGTTGTTCACTCCATTAGGTTGTTCACTCCATTAGGTTGTTCACTCCATTAGGTTGTTCACTCCATTAGGTTGTCCACTCCATTAGGTTGCCCACTCCATTAGGTTGCCCACTCCATTAGGGGTATTATAATGTACTACCTTCAATTAGTGGTTATTGATTCTGAGCTAACTGTTTAGAACAACAGAAAACATTAATATTTGTGCTCTGCCCCATGTATGATTATATACATGTGAGACATTCGGTTTTTGGCAGAGCCACCGATCTATATATACATATATTAATCATCGGTGATCAAAATTTATTTAACACGCGCAGTCATACATGCACACAGTATATATATATATATATATATATATATATATATATATAGGTATATATATATATATATATATATATATATATATATATATATATATATATATATATATATATATATATATATATATATATATATATATATATATACTATATATATATATATATATATATATATATGTGCATGTTAAATAAATTTTTATCACCGATGATTTACATATGTATATATAGATCGGTGGCTCTGCCTAAAACCGAATGTCTCACTTTTTTAAAGAGGGGGGGACATGTGTCCACTAAATTTAAAATCCTGGCTCAAACACTGGTGTAGACTTGCTGAACATTTGATCAATTAGTTGGTGAATTTGCCAGAAAACTTAACTGACATATCATATATGACGAGTCACACATAATTAAATATCGTGGAAATTAGATCAACCAATGGCTTATTTCTGTGTTTGTAATTTTGGGAGCAGTTATTTTAAATTGTGTAAATTTATATGTTAACCTAATCTTGTATCATCATGTCTGTTCCACATGGCTGAACATAAATTAATAAAATATTTAATATGATGAATCAGAGTCCACAGTAGACGTCATATTACACGAATAGACGTAAGATGAATGCAAGTGTTGTATTGTGTTGTGTTGTGTTAAAGGTTCACACTAAATAAAAAGCAAATGGATATGCCCATTGAGGAACTGGTGTGCGGTTTCTAGGCTACAACACTAATTCTACGTCTGACACTTCACTGTTTACTGCAACTTAAAATAACTGACTTTACACCGAAACACATATAAATCTTTCAACCATAAAATGGTTCCGTAACTGGCAAAGCTCAAAAATATATTTCCTTAAATTCCACCATTGCAGCTGTAGTTATTACATAAATAAAATGACAGAGAAGAAAGTGTGCACCAACCATCCTTTGACTTCGACGTCCACATCTCATCATCGTCAAAATGGACGTCACCACCACGCTGTTCCCCCGGGAAGAACGCATGTGCCAGTATCATCCCTGTAAATGGCAAAAACAATCATACAAAACTCAATCAAATTCAAAGTTGCTTGGAATGTATCCATCCCAACAGCAGAAAGAGAACAATTTTATTTGACCCCATGAGACAAGTAAATATGTGTTCTACAAAGAATGAATACAATATGATATGCTTATAAATCATGGTAAATAATAAGGGTGATAACAAAATAGGGTGGAAGAGCATTCTAAGACTTTTTATACCAAAGTCCCTCTCAAGCAGCCATAGAAAAGTAGCTAAAATCTGCATACACATTTAAACGAACGACTTCAAATCATTATTGTTTAGTAGTTTCGAACAGTTTCTTCTGCTTTCGGACATTAAACAAAATAGTGGAAACTTGTTAATCTGGACGCTGATAATCCGGAAACCTTGGCATCCGGACATCATTTCACAGGAACAGTTTTTCAAAATGGTAATATACCGCATTAATTGCATGCTTCATTTATCAGGAACACTTGTTAATCTGCATACATATGCTGGGACCAAAGTATCTGGATTAATGATGTTCCACCATATATGCTATGATTTCAACTTATTAGCTTAATATGAAACAAACAAATTGTTTTTTTGTCAACATGTGACAGGGTCAACTACAGTCAATAATACAACACTGACCTCTTCCATCAAATGGATAACCATCGCCATGGTAACCTCTGGAAAACTGGATCATGATGTCTGCATGACCTTGCATAACCTCTATGAAGTTCAACAGCGTAACACGACTCCAAACTAGGAAAGCTTCGTGTAAAACACGTCTTATCTCGTGTAGGTCTAGTTTTGGTGTGTAGTTTAAAATCCTGTGAACATATGAACACTTTGTCAGAGGATTCAAATATTTACATTGTCAACCATGCATTCAAATCCATTAATAAATCATAAATGTAAACAATAATATGCCCTAAAACACATCATTACTAATCTTGTGGATGAACTATCGTGTTAAAGCTGCCACTACAGTAAGATTTTTTCAGGCTCATCTTGCAAACAAATCAAATTTATTTAGCATCGACATGCTAGTTCGTTTGTGCAAATGTGATATTTAGTTTTCATTAAATCATTGTATAAACTATTAAATTAATGTTGGTTTAGTCGAACTGAAATTCCACATCATTTGTAACATTAAACATTTTTTTTATGGAATACCATCACTATTGTATACAATATACATCAAATATAAATGTCTGGTTTCTTTCCAATTCAAGGCTTATCCACCAGATGACAGCACTTTACTTGGCATAAGCTACGAAGTACATATCAATGATTAATACTAGAATTATGATAATATGCAAGTGTTGGAAGAGTTGCTACTTGGCAGATTGGTGCAGGCAGATATGTTGTATGTTGATTGTTCAAATCTGAACATTTTGGATACAAAACTTGTGCAGATTATTGATGTGTCAACATTAAGGTGTCAACATATACTCATGGAAAAGCGGGAAAGGGTTCAGGAAAAAGTAAGAAAATGCTAATGAAAAGAAGAAACATCTTCCTACACTCAATGTTTGCCTTTTTCGTGTTTTTAACCTGTTGTTTTTGTGGGTCTCCATTTTGATGTGCCATTCTCGCACTTGCAAGAAAACGTTTAATCACTTGAGACCAAAAAATAATATGTGTCTAGATTGGCTTCATGTGCAACAAATGTATTGATTTTAATGTTTCTTTTTTAAATTACAAAAAAGCAGGACATTTTGTTCAAAAAGATGGAAGAGTTGCGTGGATATAGCCTGGTTCATATTTATATGCAATTTAATTCTCTTCATTTAATACTTCTATATTTTTTATTTATTTATAATGTATTTATTTATTTATATGCAATTCAATGCTTTTGATTTAATACATATCTATATTTATTATATACAATTGAATGCTCTATTAAATTACTAATTGATTATATTTAATCTGTTTTATGTTTTTTATTTATATTTACTATGTTAATGTGTAATATTCAACCTATATGGCTACAGAGTGAAATAAATGTTACTATTATTACACAGCATAAATTATAGCAAAGACAAATGACATCTTCACTAAAAACAAGGTCGGTTTACTGCAAGGGTGCTTTGTCTGCATTTAGCATTGATGAAAGACAAATTATTAATTTGCTAACTGTAGGAGGTAACATTTGCCCATATATGTACACACTGTGTCCACCCTTAGACATGCAACACATAATATCCATGCTTTATCTCATAACAAAATCTGTTCTGATAAAATATGCAGTTTCCAAGTTCACCAAATGGTGGCGCTGTTATCTGCCAAGCTCAATACATGTAGTGAGCAAATATGTGGGACAGAAAGAAGATGGAAGATGAATGGTGTGATATATCAACCCTATAATGTAATCTTTGTAATGTATGCAGGTCACAGTGATTAGACATACAATTAGTCTGGTATTTCCGCTTAGGTTACACTGAATAAAACACATTTCAAATCTTAACTCTAAATATATCTGGCAAGATATTATCTTGACTGCTTTTTTTGCATACCTTTTTAAAGCTTCACATAATATACCAATGCTTATGGTTTACCTGTAATGCTTATGGATGTTCTGAAGTTTGATAGGTTTTTGGTCTTTGTAAGTTTTGAACAAGGCTTATTTGATAGACAAAATATGATCCACATTTGTCAAATGGCAATGAGCAACAAATCATTAGCTCAAAACACATCCCAAGAACAACTCTCAGCTTAACTGTGCAGTTAGCTGCATCAATGTTTCGCGAGGTCTAATCAATATATCCCAGTTTGGATGGTGTGCTTCTTTTGAGCATGCGCAGCAACTGAGTGAACTCAGATAATGATATGGGTTTGTTTGCGGGTCTTACAGATTTCTGTTACCAGTCTTACAGGTGTGTACCGCTCAGGGTGGTCAGATATAAAAGTAAGAGTATAAATTTGAAATATCTATACTATAAAGCAGTTTCTCACTGAGCCTGTCTGTCTGTCTGTTTGTCTGTTCCTTCTTATCTCCATCGGTTTCACACGTATGGGGCTGACATTTTGCATGCCTGGGGGGCCCATTGGGATGGTTCATACATTTAAAATTACCCAGGGGTAGGGATTTTACAAAGGAACATATGTGGATGTTTGACATACATTATGTAACCCAGAACAATAGGAGTTCATGTTATGTACCATTGTTAGCCATCATAAGCCATGCTATTATGTGTTATCTACAATTGTTCCAAGTTATGTGGTCTATGTCAAACGTCCACATAAGTTCCTGTGAATGCTTCATGAAACCAGCAGTTCTTGAATCAGGGGTCAGACCACAATTTTATTCATCCATTATTATCTACATTACCTATTATTAAATATGAACACTTTCAGCCAAATAATTAGCAGAGAAATGATGTCTAGGTAACTGAAGCACTTGGTGCCTCTGTGTGTGTGTGTGTGTGTGTGTGTGTGTGTGTGTGTGTGTGTGTGTGTGTGCGTGCGTGTGTGCGTATATATATAGAGTTTTATATATATATATATATATATATATATATATATATATACATATACACATGTATATATATATATATGTATATATGTATATGTATATATATATATATATATATATATATATATATATACATATATATATATATACATATATATATATATACATATATATATATATATATATATATATATATATATATATATATATATATATATATATATATAAATCTCTTTCCATGGTTCTCAAGAAGAGCTCATTTTTGTGTGTCTGAACTGCAAGAAAATCACACTTGAATGAAAGCAAGCTATGTTTAATGATCTCATAACACCTCACGAAAATCACAGGTATAACGTTCATGATATTTTATAATAGCCCCCATTTGGAAAACCAGTAGTGACCGGTTCCAACTAGTTTATATTTAACATGCCTAGTTGGAAGCCTGGTCAAAAGTCATGCCCTGTTCCCTCTGTTGGCAAAATACGCCACTGTTTATCCTTTAAGCGCTGAATTTTATTATAAAATCAACACGTAATTTCAAGGTCCATACTCTTGAGTGCCGAATAAGCATCCCTATACGCGTATTTATTCTCCAATAATTGTGGCAAATTATGCAGGGCATAATTTTTAGGAGAGCAATCCCTCTCACTCCCTAATCAATCATCCACGGAGCGATTTACCGCTCACGCTAAAATCACTCGCTCCCAACTAGAGTTGCATGTGGCTCCCTCTGATGGCTTTCATCCTTTCCAACGACAGTTGTGAATTTAACGGGATCCTGTGCTTCTGAGGATCCTAGATTAGACCGTTAGAATTCCATGATTAGATGAATCCGTCAGAATCCTTAGTTCTCAGTAGCACGACATGGTATATTATTAGTTTAAACGCCTTAAACATCACATAAACTGACCATAAATGGCCGCCATGTGCAGTGCCTCAAACCTGTCATAACCGGCTGGCGGCGGTTTCCCCTGAAACGGGCTTGCACATTCAGTTCAATAAAACTTTAATGGACATTTAAAAGTGGAAATTTCCCCGGTTTTTCACAGATATAAAATGCGGTTACTATATCTGCGGTGACATGAATACGCACAAAGTTTATACATATTCGGCAGAAAAAAAACAAAATACAGGTGATCCGCGTAGTTTTCTAGGAGCGCCTTGGCTTCGCGTTGAGTAAAAAAATTGCTTCAGCGCTAAAAAGACAAACATACTAGTGATTTTTTTGCACTGTACTATTATTTGTTTTGAAAAATTTGCCCCCCTATACTGTTATTCGGCACTATACTATTATTAAATTTGACCCATTTGCCATCCTATACTGTTATTTGGCCTATACGTTTATTCGGCACTCAAGAGTACACTAAAATCTAGGCAAAGTCAATCGCCCTACAATGTTTTTCTATCTGGCTGTTGTTGTAGTAGACGAAGAGTGGGGTGAAAAATTTTGCCTAACTAAAATCATGATAATGCCAATAACTATAATTACAACCTTGCTATAATAATAATAAATTAGGGCTAGTCATAACTTCATTCTTTTCTTGTAGACCAAGTATACACGACAGATCTATGACTTCCTCAACAAATGTATATGGTTTTCATGTTGTTTTGGTCATTTTTCAAACCATTACCATTGTGCTGAAAATACTCTAAATGTGTATAATATTTATGTATACATTTTGAAAACATAATACTGTGGGAACAGTGGCAAGGGAAAGAAGCAGAGGCAAGCCACAACAAGGACAGGAGAATGACATCACAGACACCGTCAGAAACATCTCCAGCTGCTGGTAGAACAGCTGGAGAAAGACACTGATTTTGCAAACAGATTTTGGCAACAACGTCCTGAACAGGATATATACACATTACTCTGAAAGGGCATCTTATTATGGACATTACCATTTTAATATGTTTAGTGTAAAATGCTCTACTTGTCCAAGTCATCTAGTATGCAAAATCCAACATCACGACAGAAGAAACATCAGAAACAGACTTGACAACAGAACCAGCCAAGAAGAAACATCAGAAACAGACTTGATAACAGAACCAGCCAAGAAGAAACATCAGAAACAGACTTGGCAACAGAACCAGCCAAGAAGAAACATCAGAAACAGACTTGGCAACAGAACCAGCCAAGAAGAAACATCAGAAACAGACTTGATAACAGAACCAGCCAAGAAGAAACATCAGAAACAGACTTGGCAACAGAACCAGCCAAGAAGAAACATCAGAAACAGACTTGATAACAGAACCAGCCAAGAAGAAACATCAGAAACAGACTTGGCAACAGAACCAGCCAAGAAGAAACATCAGAAACAGACTTGGCAACAGAACCAGCCAAGAAGAAACATCAGAAACAGACTTGGCAACAGAACCAGCCAAGAAGCAGAATGAACCCGTCTGGTGCAAATGTCCGTTCTATTTACCATATTCATGCAGGTTGTGATGACCTAGTCATTCACATCACAACACCACTGAATAAGGTAAACACAACAGATCTGGGAAGCTGTGCAGTTTCACATTTCTATGACTCATCAGTGTTTCACATTTCTATGACTCATCAGTGTTTCACATTTCTATGACTCATCAGTGTTTCACATTTCTATGACTCATCAGTGTTTCACATTTCCACAAGTCATCAGCATCTGCCCAATCTATAGAATAAGCAGTTCTACTGACGCATGTGTTGGTGATCTACATAACTCCCTGTATCTACATATCTTACCATACATTCATTTCAATCTCACTCTTACCAGCCACATCCTATATCAAAACCTGACTTCTGGCTTCCTTCCTTCTAGTATACCAGCACTTCCATTGTAAACTTTCCTGTTTCTTGATCTGCATTCATGGCATCCAACTGTGTGTCTTTACCAATAATATCTTGCTATTCTACTGTCCATGTCTACATTTCTCTCTCCTCTGTGATTATTGTCTCTCTCCCTCTCTCTCCCGCTCTCTCTCTCTCTGTATAAGCATCCCCCTCAGCCCACTTCTCTCCCGTTCCCAGTTCCTCCGGATGTGTTCTACATCACATCCCAACTTTCTTCCACACATCCTCTCCTTCCAAGCCCACAACCAGTAACTGCCCGTCCTCAATGCTCGCAGTTAGCTCCATGACTTCTGCCAGTTCCTCCGGTACCACTTCCTTTAAATAATTAGTAGCTCTGGGAGTGGATTAATTCATAGTTTTCAGTGGGGACTCTGCCTCCTGCCAAATTATGGCTGCAGAATAGCAATCCATCCAGCTTCATCCGCTGCAGAGCCCACCACCCTTGGGCTTCGTCTGTGCAGCCAATCTATTGTGGCTCAACCGACGATGGCAACTCTCTTGTTGAACATCAAAGTTTAATCTAATTTCTCAGGCACACCTGCCTACGAAGTGGTGGGATTTGCTGTACGCTCAGAGCGAATTCTCTGAAGATGTTCACGATGTGGCACTACATGCCAGCGCAATCAAAGTCAGCGAGCAAGTCTTTAGAGAACAGTTCGAGATCGTGCATCTTTTTTCTCATGCAGCATAAAAACAGTGAGTGGCAACATGGTGAATTGAACAGCGAGAATTAACAGCAAATTTGTGAAATGTAAAATGTGAAATGAAGCTGTTATTGAATCAACTAGAATGGTTGGGATTCAACAAACACGTTAATAAATCGTTCAAGGTCAGGAAGACAAACAAATGCTTCTGAGAAATCATTGTTAAAAACCTTATGTATTCCTTTTACACAGCTGAACAATTATTTAAGGAAATACATGTTTCCACAATCAAATTATTTCAGGAAATACATGTTTCCACAATCAAGTTATTTCAGGAAATACATGTTTCCACAATCAAGTTATTTCAGGAAATACATGTTTCCACAATCAAGTTATTTCAGGAAATACGTTTCCACAATCAAGTTATTTCAGGAAATACATGTTTCCACAATCAAGTTATTTCAGGAAATACATGTTTCCACAATCAAGTTATTTCAGGAAATACATGTTTCCACAATCAAGTTATTTCAGGAAATACATGTTTCCACAATCAAGTTATTTCAGGAAATACATGTTTCCACAATCAAGTTATTAAATGCTTCACAACGACCTATATATTTGTTTAACATCAATGTCATTAAATATTCATTCATACACAGGGTAAATCAGTCAAACGAGCAAAAGGCCATCTTGGTGACAACAAATGTGAAACTGCACAGCTACACACTATGTGTTTAGACTCTCTAACTCAGTAATGTTGTGATGACAGTGACTAGGACATCACAAGTTACATGAGTAAGATAGTCAAACAGATGCTTTACAGACACAAAATGTATATTATTATAACATACAATATAGGACAGATCAACATGAACTACCTATATGTAATTTACTATGCCACAGTGCATATCGTAGTGCATACATGAGCGATAACAATGAACACTGGTGCATTGTGTAGCACTATTTGGACCACAAACTGCCTAAAACACAATATCTGACAATAATATCCACCCTTTATGCATCTCAAGTGATGTGGTGTAATGAAATAAAAATTTTGGGATAGATCAAATGAGGTAAGAATGATATACAAAGATGTAAAAGTACGGGCCCCAGAAGTAAAGGATTACCAAACGCCCTGTCTGTCCATGCGTTCTTGTCAAGCATTGGTTAGTTTGGTGTTGCCTGATGTAGAGATGCATGTGCATGACGTGCATGAAGTTTGTGTGTCCACCCACCCTGACAGCTTGTGCCACTCAAGAGAAACTAACAGACACTCAAGCCTCCGCACTCGAGCACAGCACTTTCTATTGGAAACTATACGGTACAAAGTGTGTGCATATTTGCATGTGTGCGTGTGTTTGCTAAATGTATTAAACTATCTGTTATAGGTGTTGATAAATATTGCATATATAATTACGTATGTCTAACTATATTTTTAATTATGTAATATTATAAATTGAGTGCTTAGTGTCATCTACAGCATGTGACTATACAAGGGCTGGTGTCTGATACATCACTTTTACAAATGTTAGTTATAATAATAACAATGAATAGCAGACATGACAGGATGAAACAGAAGGTTGGTGTCTCACAAAATACTGCTGCCTAACCAATATGGGGGGCAGACGTGGCCTAGTGGTTAAAGTGTTGGACTCTAAATTCGAGGGTTGTGAGTTCAAGACCCACACTGGGCACGGTTCGTTTTCGAAGCTTAGGCAATTTCGTTTACCCTACTTTGCCTCAGTCTACTCAGCTGCAAATGAGTACAAACACTGTTTGGAAGGTACCTGCGATGGACTAGTGTCCCGTCCAGGAGAGTCAGTATAACTGCACTCTAAGTTGCTTCGCACTACAGAAACCAGGTTTAAGCACTGGCCATATAAGCCTTCATGGCTTCCTAAGGC
The DNA here is from genome assembly GCA_033239005.1 of Lamellibrachia satsuma. Lineage (NCBI taxonomy): Eukaryota > Metazoa > Annelida > Polychaeta > Sabellida > Siboglinidae > Lamellibrachia > Lamellibrachia satsuma. Next base: position 1,148,748 of record BSQZ01000091.1, read on the forward strand.
GTAATGCCTGGGGGATGACTTTACCTTTAATTTTTTTTACCTAACCAATATTCAGCTTGCCAGCACTGTAAGACCTTTACAACAGATACATCACTGAATTAGCCAAATTCCCTTAAGTCCACACAACATAACCGCACTAAACAAGAGCACCGAGTTTTCAGAACATGCCATTATTGCAACTCACAAGTATGCTCTAGATCACACATGAATGAGACCTGTCTTTAGGAAAAGGCTGTCGGGATGAGCTGAGTGTGCACCAACCATTCACTTACAAAACAGTCCTTTTTGAGCTATGTTGTATACACTAAGAACGTATGTTTCCATCTTGAGAGTGTATGCAACAAATTGTGAGAAAACGAAGAGCAGTTTATCTATGTCATAGCAAATGCCCTGTTGCATCTCATCAGTGCAAGTACGTGAGTGCAAGTATGTGAGTGCAAGTATGTGAGTGCAAGTATGTGAGTGCAAGTATGTGAGTGCAAGTACATCAGTGCAAGTACATCAGTGCAAGTACATTGGTGCAAGTACATCGGTGCTAGTACATTGGTGCCAGTACATTGGTGCAAGTACATTGGTGCAAGTACATCAGTGCAAGTACATTGGTGCAAGTACATCGCTGCTAGTACATTGGTGCTAGTACATCGATGCCAGTACATTGGTGCAAGTACATCAGTGCAAGTACATTATTTAATCGATGAGAATAACTGCTTCTACTTATTTTGCAAGGGAACACTCCATCTGATCTTACATTGACTTAGCCATGGATCGAGACATGTGTGCAATCACCAGTCACAGCTACTCAGAACCAACAGTCTCAGCTACACAGAACCAACAGTCATAGCTGTTCAGAACCAACAGTCACAGCTACTTAGAACTAATAGTCACAACTACTCAAAACCAACAGTCACAACTACTCAGAACCAAAAGTCTCAGTTACTTAGAACCAACACTCTCAGCTACTCAGAACCAACAGTTACAACTACTTAGAACCAACAGTCTCAGTTACTCAGAAGAACCAACAGTTGCAGTTTCTCAGAACCAACAGTTGCAGTTTCTCAGAACCAACAGTCACAACTGCTCAAAACCAACAGTCACAACTGCTCAGAACCAACAGTCACAACTGCTCAGAACCAACAGTCTTGCTGTTCAGAACCAACAGTCTCAGCTACTCAGAACCATCAGTCTCAGCTACTCAGAACCAACAGTCTCAGCTACTCAGAACCAACAGTCGCAGCTACTCAGAACCAACAG
>BSQZ01000091.1:1154998-1174998 GCA_033239005.1 Lamellibrachia satsuma
TGGCACTATACTATTTTTATTTGACTGATATGCCACCCTATACAGCTATATGGCCTATATATTTATTTGGCACTCGAGAATAGCCTAATGAACAGAAGGAATGAAAGTGAGAGGTTCCTTACCGGTACGTTACTTGCTGTTTGTTTTCCCATTTACTTGGACCAAAGGCATAACGTTTGTGCCGAATGTGACGTCGAAATTGCCGACGATACCAGTGGCGTCTCAAGTGTTGAGCGTTGCTTTTTACGTTCATTATGTCGGCCACGCCGCAGCGCTGTGCCAGCATCTTCTGCAATGTCAGCTTGTCAAGTTTACCAGTCACCGGTAATTGTGCAAACTGTTGGAAAGTCTCGACTGCTTTGATCAACTCCTCGGCAGTTCGCAGCGCGCCAGTTTCCCGGTCCGACTGCGGCAGGTAGCCGAACTTCATCAGGAAAGTCTGAAGACAATCAACGATCAGTATTGAATCGAATCATTATAATAATCACAAATTACACAAAACTTGTACCACCAAAATCCAATACTTTATAATCACAATATTCACCCCATATAAGTGATTACCCATCTAGGACAATGCGTTTGCGCCAATGAAACACAAGTGCATTTTCTTCATTAACCATCACTGCCCAATGAGTTTTGTCATTTTGATTTATAATTTTACCAAAATGTTCAGCATATGTCCTTGTCTCTACAACCCTGATACCAACTCTAACGCCATTGTAGCAGACGTAGTGAACCATAATCAAAAATGATTTATTTAGTGGCATTTTTACCCAACTAAGATAAGAATACAATTATACATGCATGTAACTCAATTTGTGTAACTGAAATCATAATCATCAGTTTCATCAGACAATAATATTTAAAATGGCTTAATTTTTCTCTCATAATTTTCTGCTTAAATACACCCCACCCCACCCTTCAATGGAGCCCTCTGCTGTAGTTATCGTAAAACAATGCAAAAAAGCAGTGTCAATGCTGCCATCTGTTGCATCGTTGTGAACTAATCTAAATACATGTCAAGTGTCGCCATCTGACAGGTTTGCAGTGAATCAAATTGCACAATGACATCAGTCCGAGTCATATTTATTTATATATTTATTGGTAGACAGTAAGACTTTACTTCTTTTACCAGGACTAGTAAATAAAATTCCAAGTTTGAATTTGGTGGTTAGCCATATTGAACCTCATTAAACATAAAAAACAATGGATTAAATCAACATTTAACAGTCTCCTAACAAACTATAAATATAATACCTGTTCATATATCTTCAAAATCATGATGTAAAAACTGTAATGTAATATAGATATTAATTTATAACACAGCAGTGGTTTATTTGCAGAACAGTACGGATGTTAAAACAGTTTAGCACAGATGCAATGATCCATTAATACACTTGTTGTAGCGATATATGAATAATTCATTTCAGTGCCATAGCATTATGGTAGGGAAATACATAAATGCAGTGACTGAAATGATTAGTTTAGTTCAGTGACTCATTAATGAACAGACTGTTTCATAAATGATGCAGTGATTTGTTAATGATTAAAGTTATCAGGGCGAACACACACAATTCATAAATACAATGATGCATTAATGATTAAGTCTACCCATCAGGGAGACAACACAATCACTGCCTGCATGTATGGCCTGTGTGACGAGAACTTCACGCCCTGGATGAGAAACTGTGTACATTTGAGAACAAACACATATTTCAGATCCTTTCCTTCAACTATACAAAGGCATGTGTTGTATGTTCCACATTACTAACACTTCATGTTAAACCAAGGTGATATTATTACCCTTGAATCTAGTGTCACAACATTGAAAGCAGTTTATCTAGTGTCACTTTATATCCTCATCATCCTAAGTATCATATGTTTCCAGCAGCATCTCACAAAGAAAGTTAAGAATAATACTGTATTCGACCTATTAAGCACATACACCCTAATTAGCGTACACTACCTTTTTTAATCAGCAGGATCCATAATTATTGTAAACTGACTAAACTGAAAAGTTTCGCAATGTGGTGTTAAATAGTTGGCACCACTTTTCAGTTGTTCTACATTAGTCACCAAATGACACCACTAGTGTTAAACCTTATTGTCTAGAGAAACGTATTTTGGTGTACGCTTATAAGAACAGATTCCTTGACATTTTTCCGTGGCCCAATTTTTTTTAGGCTTACTCTACACTTATTAGGCTGAATATGGTAATTCTGTGACACCTAAATCCCGAAGGACCTGAGCTCAGAGGTACAATAAACCAGCATTGTTTCACAGGATATCATGACCAGGGACTCAAAACTGTATAAACAAAGGAATTATTACAATTCAACTACAGCGTACGATTATATTCTAGATTAAATTATTTTCAGTATCTGGTCAAATTACAAGAAGAATGTAATTGAACTGGAATATATTCTCAGTATGTTTCCATTAACTAGAGTGACCTTTGGTTAGCATAATATATATATATATATATATATATATATATATATATATATATATATATATATATATATATATACTGAGAATATATTCCAGTTCAATTAAATTATTTTGTTATTTGACCAGATACCGAAAAATTATTTTATCTAGAATATAATCGTATGCTGTAGTTGAATTGGAATAATTTCTTTGTTTGCACACTTTTTGTGAGTACCTATATATATATATATATAATATATATATATATATATATATATATATATATATATATATATATATATATATATATATATATATATACACACACAGATAAATTATAATGATTTCACAACATAACTGTATTGTGCATATGACACATATTTTGATTATGATTACAATTTATAATGTAATTGATTATAACTGGCTACAAATACACAATCATAAGACACAATCAAACTGATCCCAGATTCTTTAGTGAGTTTGTCATGTCTTGTCACGACTGGCACATAAAATTTGCTACTGGTCGGTCATTTGATAAACTATCCGATGAGGACAGGATTGCACGTCAGAATAAAATAAACCATAACATTTGTGTACCAATAAACAAATGGGCGTCTATTGTTGTTATGCATATAAAATCTGATGTAACTATAACAGGCCTATTTATCAAGAAACGACACGTCGTTCTGTGGTTCTCTCATTCTATCAGCAGATAATAAAAAAACTACAACTAATGAATAAATCAGACTGGTTAAAATAGAACACCAAGCATTCACTTAGATACCAGAGAAAGAATGTTTGGTTATTTACATACGCAAAGAATGCAATATATACTAATACTATATGTGTTCTTCCAGAAACGGTACATCTCCCAGACAATAAACACAAACATGTGTATCAGGGGTGGGTCTAGGCTTTTTGGCAGGGGTGGGGGAGGCCCCTGTAGAGAAATCAGACCATTTTCTCTGCATAATTATAATTGCACTGACTAGTTGAGTATCCATTGCCTCAACAGCTGTCGAAAGATCTTCCCTTACAAAGTTTGGTAATGGAAAAATATTTGGTAGTTAATAGCCTGCTAACACTGGAGTCTTTTACACTGACATAGTTTGCATGTATATGTATATACTTAATGTACTATATGCCATGGACACTCCGGGGCCTAGGGGATTCTTGGGACTTGGGACCCCTGCCCCCCGTGGATTCCCTGCTGCTTTTATATAATCAGTCTACTGTTACCTTTAACCTGTTCAATCTCTACTTGGGTTATTCCTAGACTGGACCAGGGTCTAACTGTTGTGTACAATTACTTATCCTGGGTGGTCAGAGTTTATCAGACCTGATACAAGCACTGGGCTAGATTGTTTTGATATACACATGAAAGATGCTTAGGTGATATCTAGGTCTGACTTGCAACTTCTAAATGTTGAAAATTTACATAGGACTACTTCCCTGCTAGCCTAGGAAATCACTGTGTGGCTTTGGCATAGAAGTAATCTCTAAATTAATATGACAAATCGGGAGGGGCGCCAATATACAGAGGAACTAACAAATAAACTATATCACATTCCTAAACTCTATCATCACAACCATCTACATTAATCTCTAACAATCTTCCCATTACCACACCAATTACCATATGCACACCTGACATCTAATGTCTCGTAGTCCAATCAAGCTTACAACACCAGCAGCTACCTGGCGTTCCCAGCCCTCAACAGACAGGGAACCAACAGGGAGAAGGGCTATGGAAACAGTGCAAAATCAACTGGGATGGGCATCTTGGAAGATGGCAGAGAATGCGTAGACCAACTAAGGTGCGAATAGGATAAATAAATCAGTCAGTCAGCTGAGAGGAAGTTTAACAAGATTTAACAAGATTTGCCATCCAAGCCAAAGGTCCAAATGGCAAGTGGACAAGGAAGCCATTGGCTTATCGAGAGTCCAACAATATCGAGAGTCCAACAAGTTAGCCAGGTAGGAGAAGTTAGCTAGGCCCCGGAGTGTTAAACCATCATTCATACATGTCAATAAGTCACATCATCACTTTACCAGGCAGCAATTCCACAGTTTATGTGGGTCACTACTTTCCAGTCATAATGATTCTCTTGTCAACAAGCCAATTGTCTCTGAAGACGCATGTTCTGAGGATCAACACACAGCATCCATATCCAGACATCCCCACCCAATCTGCACTGGTTGATGGATGGAAGGTTGATTAAAAAATCTAGAATATGAGTGGACTTACGGTGACATCGTGCTACAAGAGTTTATAGATATTATGTCTGAAAATACTGACACACACGCGCATGCACGCACGCACGCACACACACACACGCACACAAACACACACACACACATAAGGTAAAATCAGTAGAGAAACACATGCATGCATGCACACAAGCGTGTGTGTGCATGTATGCGTGTGATTCTTTATCATTTCTTATCCATGCTATATACCCACTAGAATGAGGAGAACTTCAAAATACATAAATAAGCATATACCTTTCTACCAATACCTAACTTAATTATGGTTCCAGGGTTCCAATTATATAAGTTAAATAGGAAGCAAACGTGATGTCAAGGAACACTTACACATTATGCTTTCATGATATTTGTATAGAGACCATTCCACAGATACCCAATTACATACAGCTTGATATGATTTGTAACGTATTATGCATAAATATCTATCACTACTCCCATATTAAGTTGTTCAGCCCATTGGTCATACTTCCAGACACTCCCTGTCAAACACACAGCAGTTGCCAAGTGGCAAACAACTAGATTTCAAATTGATATTACATCAGGTCATAAAAAAATTTGTCTTGTCTTGTCCCTGGTGGATTGGGGGGTATACCTGACCCACAGACCTGCACCTTATAGGTGCATAGGCCCAAAACCATGATTTTGCTTCCCTTTAAATGAACTGATTGAATTTGCTTGGACCTCCGATTCTACGAGGATATTTTATCATTCTGTCAATGTAATAGGAATGCACTTTTTACATTTAAATTGCCCCATGAGGTATTGCTGACAGGATATGCCCCAAGGCAAGGGGTTGTTGGGTTCTTGCTCCCTGGTGGCGCCAAGACTGAAATAACACCTATGATAACAAAGTCAAAGTTCAACTTGACCTGCCACTGTCCACCATATGGCTGGTAATAGCCACCAGCAGTCTCTGATTAAACTGATAGAGACACAGAATGATTATACAACCAACCTTGTACTAGTGAGTTGGTAGTAATTTTTTAATTTTCATTTGAACTCCCAAAATGTGTCCATGCTTTATATGAAAGCAATGTTCAAACATGTAAACGTGTAAACATGCTATTAATAAGAGTAGAGAACTATTAGAATTGACCACCATCTTCTAGGTAAATTTTACAATTTCGTCTATATATATATATATATATATATATATATATATATATATATATATGTATATGTATATGCTGTATATATATATATATATATATATATATATATATATATATATATATATATATATATAAAGTGGTGTCATTATTCTATTCAGCATGTCTTACCCAAGGAATGCTTCACATTCAACACTTCCATGCACCATTTTGTTATACTACCATCTTTCTGCAATCTATGACTTCTAAATATAATCTAAAATATGCTTTGTAAATAAATAACAATCATGAGTTGTCAAGTTGAATAAGAGGATAATATTTGGTTTTAGCTGGTAACTAACCCAAACTCTATGCAAAAAACTGGATTCATGGATATGTGTAGAGGTCATTTTGTAATAATTTTTATCTTATTCTTTTTATTTTAAAAACACTGCTGTTAATTTGTTTTTGTCAGATGACTTTCTGGTTTAATGCTATGCCACTTTCTGGTTTAATGCTATGCCACTTTCTGGTTTAATGCTATGCCACTTTCTGGTTTAATGCTATGCCACTTTCTGGTTTAATGCTATGCCACTGTGCATATTAGTTACGCAACATCAAACCCAAACATTTTACCAGGGCCATCTGGGTAGGCTCCCCTGAACAGGGTGGTCCCAGACTCATATAAATCTACCCTTTCACAGCCCATTTCTTTTTATTACCCTAAATGCTGCCTGTGTAGACACCAAACTTTATGGTTTATTACAACCTACCCTTGTTATTGGGGAAAATTTCCTGAACCATCTTGATTGGGTAAAACATGCACATGACACTAAGGAAAATACCTGCCCTTCATGTTTACCACAAATGTATGATTAAAACCCTTTTTATACCAAATACGCACCCATGCGTAGTTACCACATGTTACCAAATACGCACCCATGCGTAGTTACCACATGTTACCAAATACGCACCCATGCGTAGTTACCACATGTTACCAAATACGCACCCATGCGTAGTTACCACATGTTACCAAATACGCACCCATGCATAGTTACCACATGTTACCAAATACGCACCCATGCGTAGTTACCACATGTTACCAAATACGCACCCATGCGTAGTTTACCATATTCACCCGTTGTCGTATTCATTTGTTGTGATTTTCCATTTTATGTCAGTCACATGATACACCACCTGATAGCCACGAGGTATAGCTAGCTTCCTGTAATGGCGGCAGCCAGTAATAGTTCGTTTATCTTGGCATTTTAATGAAATTTCAACGGATATTCTTCAAGTTTTCAAATGTACAATTAGTGTGCATTTTATAATGTCCGGTGCCGGTGGATCGGGCTGTGAATATAGCAGTTTACCGGCATGAAAAGAGGAGTTTATTGGGGATTTAGACAGTAAAATGTGTGACAGTGGATCGACTTTGCCGGGTGTATGCCAAGTTGTGGAAGTTCAGTCGCAGACAAACTATTTGGTGGTGACAACAACTACGGGAACAATTCCGAAATAGTAAAATGGCCGACACCACGCAATCAGGCCATAAATATACTCTTACTGAATAAAAATGCCGTTTGTTGGCAATCTAGGCATGGAGTTGTGTGAGGACATATCGACTTTGCTATGTGTGAGATCAACTTCTGGAAAATAAGTGCTAGTCATTCTATTTGGTGGTGACAACAATGTGAACAATTTGAAATTACAGTTTTTGAACTGATGTGTTTGTATTATAAATGCCACAGTTCCTTTCATGATTGTCTTAGAGATCTAGTGTTTGGTGCAAGATGTAGTTATTATATCTGTCTAAAACTTTTGCAAATGAACTTGCCATATATTCACAACAGAAATAGTAAAAAAACTATGTTGAAATTTGGGCAAGCACTTCGCCAAAAAAGATTTTGACTGTATTAATTTCAACTTATCATATTATTGCATAAATCAAGAGTTATGCACATAATAAGCACATATTTGGAAAGTTGAGTTTCTTAGCTTTCATTTCATATACAACACATGTATATAATAACATTATTAGTTGAGAAAATAAAATTTGATAGAATACATAGAGATTTTTAAAATATGGTCAAATATCCTGGTAAAATGGGTACAATTCCAGGGCAGGTGATTGGTATAAAAAGGGTTAATATCAGGTTTGGAATGATTTAGACGAGAAAGTTTGAGTGTACTTTAATTTGCCCCATCCAAAACAGGTTTTGGATGCCAATGTGGTGAAAACCCATCCAAAACAAAACAAAACAGATTTTGGATGCCTATGTGGTGAAAACCCGTCCAAAACAAAACAAAATAAAACAGGTTTTGGATGCCTATGTGGTGAAAACCCGTCCCAAACAAAACAAAACAAAACAGGTTTTGGATGCCTATGTGGTGAAAACCCGTCCAAAACAAAACAAAACAAAACAGGTTTTAGATGCCTATGTGGTGAAAACCCGTCCAAAACAAAACAAAACAAAACAGGTTTTGGATGCCTATGTGGTGAAAACCCGTCCAAAACAAAACAAAACAGGTTTTGGATGCCTATGTGGTGAAAACCCGTCCAAAACAAAACAAAACAAAACAGGTTTTGGATGCCTATGTGGTGAAAACCCATCCAAAACAAAACAAAACAAAACAGGTTTTGGATGCCTATGTGGTGAAAACCGTCCAAAACAAAACAAAACAAAACAGGTTTTGGATGCCTATGTGGTGAAAACCCGTCCAAAACAAAACAAAACAAAACAGGTTTTGGATGCCTATGTGGTGAAAACCCGTCCAAAACAAAACAAAACAAAACAGGTTTTGGATGCCTATGTGGTGAAAACCCGTCCCAAACAAAACAAAACAAAACAGGTTTTGGATGCCTATGTGGTGAAAACCCGTCCAAAACAAAACAAAACAGGTTTTGGATGCCTATGTGGTGAAAACCCGTCCAAAACAAAACAGGTTTTGGATGCCTATGTGGTGAAAACCCGTCCAAAACAAAACAAAACAGGTTTTGGATGCCTATGTGGTGAAAACCCGTCCAAAACAAAACAAAACAAAACAGGTTTTGGATGCCTATGTGGTGAAAACCCGTCCAAAACAAAACAAAACAAAACAGGTTTTGGATGCCTATGTGGTGAAAACCCGTCCCAAACAAAACAAAACAAAACAGGTTTTGGATGCCTATGTGATGAAAACCCGTCCAAAACAAAACAAAACAAAACAGGTTTTGGATGCCTATGTGGTGAAAACCCGTCCAAAACAAAACAAAACAAAACAGGTTTTGGATGCCTATGTGGTGAAAACCCGTCCAAAACAAAACAAAACAGGTTTTGGATGCCTATGTGGTGAAAACCCGTCCAAAACAAAACAAAACAGGTTTTGGATGCCTATGTGGTGAAAACCCGTCCAAAACAAAACAAAACAAAACAGGTTTTGGATGCCTATGTGGTGAAAACCCGTCCAAAACAAAACAAAACAGGTTTTGGATGCCTATGTGGTGAAAACCCGTCCAAAACAAAACAAAACAAAACAGGTTTTGGATGCCTATGTGGTGAAAACCCGTCCAAAACAAAACAAAACAAAACAGGTTTTGGATGCCTATGTGGCGAAAACCCGTTCAAAACAAAACAAAACAAAACAGGTTTTGGATGCCTATGTGGTGAAAACCCGTCCAAAACAAAATCATTTTTATATTAGGTCCAATATATTTTAAGACACTTTCCTTACCACAGAATATATTTTATTTGTGATTTTCAGCGGCTACAAAACACAATACATCTACAGTTACTGTCTTCCATAAATCTACATTTGTTAGTAAAACTATCAAGATGCTAAAATAAGATAAGATTTATAATAGAATGTTGTTCAAAGTCGCAACATGGCACGGTCCTTGCAAGAGGTTGCTTTTTTAAATTGATTTTTTACACTGGTTTTATAAGAATGTTTGTAATTATCAGGATTCGGACACTTTTCTGTGTTTTAGACATGTATCCAAAATATGGTTAAAACATGTTTAGGGGCCCCTTTGACATGAGCGATTAATTGTCTGATTGATAGGGTGACACATTTCAACCAACAAACTGGGCGCATCGTTTCTTAAAAGCAACAAGAAACGACGCGTCCAATCGGTTCGTCAACACTGTATCGTCCAATCAGTCGGACAACTATCACTCATGTGAATGGACAGTTTTAGATGTCCGGTTTTGAACGTCCAAAACCCAACCCTTGATATTATTAAACCATTTTTTTAGTAAGAGCAGATGCTTTGTTATACAAATTGTTATCCAACCCAGGTCAGTGATGAGCTGGGGTTTTACAGTAATATTGTGAGGGGTCTAGTTTCTAGCCACTTGATGACATGTCAACATGTCTTAAGGAGGCTCTTGAAATGCAGTTTCTGACGCCTGCTCAGCTATCCCTAGGACATAAAGAATGCAATCAGGACTTCACCACTGCTGTTATCAGGACAATCTATTTCTCCACTTAGTCACCTAATTCCTATTTCCTGTTATCAATGTTATCACATTAGCCTAAGTGTTAGGCCTACACACCAGCTTTTAGACATCAGAAGATAGGAGGAAACCACATGATCAGTTAAATCCACAATGTGTCATAAAACACCAAAGGCACATTTCTTAATGGTTATAAAGAGCTATCTAAATATGATTTTATTTCCAACAGTTTTGCTCATAAAATAATGAAAGATTAAAAATGTTTTACTTTTAAGAGTAAGTGCTTTCTGAGACAGAGACAAAATATGAGACCTGTTGACAGACAGAGGAAATGGGAGAGATGGACAGACAGACAGACATCTGGACGGACGGATGGATGGATGGACGGAATGAAAGGGAGAGACCAAGAGACAGGGGGAGACAGGTATGGAGGGAGGGAAGGAGGGAGGGTGGAGACAGACAAACAAACTGACATACAGAAAGACAGCATGCACAAGCACGCACACACATAAATGCATGCATGCACGCACTCACGCACACATGCACACACACATGCACGCACACACACACAAACAGAAAGAAACATATGAAAAGCACTGACTGACTGAACGTATTCACTGAAAAAGCATGCGAGTGCATTATATAACTAAACCCAGCCATTCTGAAGTCAGGAATGAGTCAAACACATAGGTAAACAGTGGCAGTGTGCTTGTCAGAACAACGTAGGGCGCTTGGTGTATGTTTAACTGTTTATGCATGCGTACATGATTATAACATGCGTACGTGATTATAACAAGCATGCCTGGGTGTGTGTGCATTATTCTGAATAATGCACAGATCCAGGCATACCTTCAATGTTTCTGTGTATTGATACCCTAAGAGCTTATTTGTTACTGTATTATGTACCCATGACATAGCACTGTACCTCCAATACAAACATTAGTGTACCCATGACATGGCACAGTACCTCTAATACAAACATTAGTGTACCCATGACATGGCACAGTACCTCTAATACAAACATTAGTGTACCCATGACATAGCACTGTACCTCTAATACAAACATTAGTGTACCCATGACATGGCACAGTACCTCTAATACAAACATTAGTGTACCCATGACATGGCACAGTACTTCTAATACAAACATTAGTGTACCCATGACATGGCACAGTACCTCTAATACAAACATTAGTGTACCCATGACATGGCACAGTACCTCTAATACAAACATTAGTGTTCTTAAAGTTACACTGGCTCAACACATTTATTATTATCATGTATGCAATAGACACGCATGCACGCCCGCACGCACACACGGACGCACGCACGCACAACACACATACATGCATGCATGCACGCACACACCCATGCATGCAGGCATACATGCCCACACCATCATAAATTATTCTTCCTGGCTTTGTAAGAAATTGGGCCAGGCACAGTCAAGTCGCTCAATCAATTCATTAGTATCATCCAGCAGTTGTCTGGTCAATCTGTCCCTGCTCACAGGGGCTGCACGAGCCTTAGAAACTGACAGATTTGACAAGTCTACAAAATCAGACACTCACAGGTGAATCCTAACTACCCTTATCTGGGGCATTTGTAATTGTAAGTCTACAAGACTCTACACGCTGCATTGACACTCAGTCATAAGTGCATTGTTATAGTTGGACCTAAGCTGGCCCACTGACTTTGTAACCACAAAGGGAATATTGATCACTTTACTGAGATATGTACATAACAGCTATGATGTTGTAAGCTGTTTAGCCATTTTGGCTAAAGCCCCCAATTTTTTTAGTCAAATACAAATTGCTTTAGCCACATTTTTTAAATGTGCATCAAGAAAACAAACGCTCCTGTATTCTGTATGTTGTTCATCGAATATGCTGGTGGCCAAATTGGCTAAAATGGGTAACTTTTGTTTAGCCAAATCCGATGCCTATGGCCCAGATGTCCACCGGTAGTGCAAGCCTAACATAATATTACATATATAATAAAGTGTTGACTACCGGCATATTGAATAAATTAGTAAGTACTTTACTATATATGTATATATATGTATGTATGTATGTATGTATGCATGCATACATACATGCATACATACATACATACATACATACATACATATATACATATATATATCAATAAATTAATGGCTAGAATCAAAGAAAAGTATGAATGAACAGTTACTGAACATTGAATAGTTACATGATTTCAATTAGTCTTGGATCAAATTATAGTTGCTCTTGTGCAACTTTGAACAGTGATTTTAGCAAGTCTGCACAAGGTAAATCCCAGCAGTTTAAAATCATATAATAACATGTTTACTTGTTATTATTTGTGTGGACAGACATACGTATGCTGATATTATGTACAAGAGACCAGGGCTAGCTGTGACAAAAACAGCATATCTCAGGACTGTGGTTAAAATTGTTATGCAATCAAAACTTTTTTAATGCCAACGAAACTGCAAATATCTCCTACTGATGGCAAATGCATAAACAAACACGTGACATGTTTAAGACTATTGATGAACATACTGCTACGTTGCAAAACAATTTCCTTTAGTAGTTTTTGTCTGTAGTACATCTGTCACAACTGACCCTTGTTACATCTAGCCCCAGTCTCCCCTATGCATGACTACATGGCTGGAGTCAACAACTGTATGATACACATAATTATGCACATTTATTTTTTCTATGACTGCTAATGACATTACATGTATGAAAAGGTAAATTCATTTTTCTTGTTGCTTCATATATTTGATCATTTATATACCTACATACATACAAATGACAAATATGTGGTGTTAATATAATATGGATTAGTGTTATCAATCTACACACTTCATGTACAGTCTCAATACAGAGTCATCGAGTGAGAGGGACAATTCTGTGTATTTATATATAAATTTGAAAATGCTTCCACATTCCATACACTTCAAGTTATGCAAATACTATGAGAGAGCATTTGGAGTGGTTATTCAAGTTGATGGGATGTCACTTAAGTAACAGTAGTAGTTTTAGTAGGGCACAAGTAGTGTAATGGATGTAAATTATAATGTGCGCTCTTAATAACTAGGCACACGGTCTTGTGAGGTTGAAATGGAAGTTGCATACATTTCTCCTGTGTTTTTCCCAACTGTTATCATTTTGTTAATAAAAATCCCATCACAGATTATTTACTATTTGTATACCACAATATGACCACACTATTAAACTTACCAACGGAGTGGTCCCAAGATATTCACAACTGAAATAAACGCCCCTAATTTTTTGGAAATCGACATAAATCGCCTTATATGCCGTTACAAGAAAATATGATTGCTACGGAGGGGCAGGTCTTTGCAAGACGCCATGCCAAGCTAGTTACTTACTGTTCCGTCTACTTTGGCGTGTGCCTCTTCGCTGGCGTTGTAAGCGGTGTATATGGAACCTGCACGAATGGCCTCCGGTACAAGTAGAAGACAAATGAATAAAAACAGATGGCATCCTATTCTTCGGCGTAATAATCCATGTCGCCAGACTCCGGCGGGACTGTGCCGCCGGCAGTCTGTCTGTATGTCACCGTAGGCGTAGGTGGTCATTTTGTCGCCGCACGGACAATGCTTGGCGCGTGTCGTTGTCATGTCAGAAGACTGCGTGTGATAACAACGGTTTTTATCAACAACGTTGTATTCTATGTCACAAGTGAACATCTTGATGTAAATCACGACTGTTTATGATAAGATCAGTGTAATCCCGGCTGGCGATTAATAGATATTGACACTCGATGCGACCGTTGTTGTTATTGGAATTCTACTGTTTGCCTAGCCGCTTAAAACAGCAGACGCGTACAGACGCAAAACGTATTCCCATTTTGGCGAGCGCCGATTTTAATGGTTCCTCATATATCAGCCCGTGGATGCCGACTGCAGAACCGACGTCAGGCTAGGCGGATGGGTCTGCTTTCTTTCGCACTGTTTACACGGCAACGAAGTGGCGTCGGAATCGATCGACGGATCGAGGTCGCTGCGTACTGTGCCCCGGAAGTGGCGCTCTACCGCCAGAGACGTTCACCCGAGAAAACACAACGGTGTCATTCATACACACGCCGCCTTGACCAAACGGATGTCTGCGGGCGCTTGTCGTACGCACGCACACACACGCACGCACCCGCAACCGGTCTGGCTAACGAACAAATCCCCCGCAGCTGACCGGACGTGATTAAGGTCGTTTCCTCTCTCTAACGCGCCGGACGCGATGATGTCATCTCTCGGCGGTCACAAGATCCCCAGGTTCCGAGAATGCCACCCTCGGAGGGTTGGTGGCTGTCCGTCCGCCCTACCCCTGCAGACCCGAATTCTAATCGCAGTTTAACGGTCCCCAGTCGGCGAACAGCGACCCGTATCGCCTGCCTCCCGAAGCGACGGCAGAGCCCGTTTGAACTCACGCAGTTAATCAATTCCGCCGGTAATATTAGATCAGCCGGCAAACATTACATATGCATACGTGTGCTCGTCCATCAGGCGTCGATGTCTGCCAGCTTCCAACAGACACGGCGCTTTCGCAGTCTGTAAATAGAGTCGAATTCGACGGCTGAAATTAATGGTAACCGCCAGTTGCGGTAAGAGCAGCAACGGCCGCTGGAAGAAATCCGAGCTGCTTCGCTAAGCAGCCTCCGAACGCGTTGCTATGGCAATCTCACTTTTAGCGCTGTCACCCCGGCGTATGTCACGGGAGTTCCCCGGGGTAACCACCCAGCGGGAACGTTTCGTGACCGATTGGACGTGACGGCCGGTGGTGTTGGCGATTATTGCTGATATTTGGCCGTCGTAACACTCCTAACTTGCAATCGGGTCAAAGTCATAGCCTCGTGAGAACAGCTCACGGCGTTCAAGTGGCGCAGTCTACCTCGGGTAATTTGGCGCGTGACTGATGACATTAGTCAACGTCTACGCCACCGCAAACCAAAACGTATGACAAATGTCCCCTACGTGTACCTTTACCGATGTATATATCCGGAAGGGGTGGCTGGGACGTAACGGTAATTGGACCATTAATGTCATAGTAATTCTACCACAGAACGACAGTTTAATGTTTCAATCACCCCAGCGTAATAATGCACTGAACATAAATGTGCATTATATACGATATACCGCATTTTTTCTAATCCCACATGGTGAACATTACAGGTCTAAATTCGAACTGTTGCGTATCATAATAGACTTCTCCGCGTGCCTCGTGCCAGGCCACATCCCAACTAGGCCTTCCTGGCATCGCGCTGACACGTGCGTAACACGCACATGCCCCATAGCGCGTACAAGTGTTCCTTGTATGTCACTGGCCAAAGAAACATGAAGGGGAGCGAAATAGTTTAGAGACAAATTAACATATCATGTAAAATGGTGTACGTTTTTTTATATAGCGCGGTATCCAGTCCTTGGGACTGTTCAAAGCGCTTCACCCCCCCCCCCCCACCGGCAGACATGGTTATTTCAACGCCAACCCGACTTCTTTGGGAATTATTCATCCACGCTGCGATTATTGCGCGAAGACTACTCGCTCACATATCCACCACTGTCTATAGCCAGGTACGCATTTACACAGCTGAGTGAACTGGATGTCAAATAATGTCAAATACTGTGCAGGGAATGGCATCCTACAAGACAACACAGGGAGTTCCTGGGGAGAGGGCGCGCTTGAGGTTAGAAGTACATCCTAGACTGCGCGGTCATGCCGACCACTGAACCATGCCACATAACAAAAGATTGGATCTGCGTAGGTATGAAACATCGGTGACGCGCCTAGGATCGCGCGGTTATCGCTAAGAACGGTTCGACGAATAACCGACTGGCGTAGGAAATGTGCTGGCTTCGCGAGTGCGTCAGGTCCGATTCGTGTCAAGCGGAGAATGACTTCGATGAAGCAGACGAATATATTGGTTTCGTGTGCGTCTGGCGTTTATTTCCGCGGCATGGCTTAACACGTTTTTTTACTCCGATAACAGCGTTTGCTGATTGACGGGTCCGACTGTGTATATGTCCCAGTCCTGGCGGAAGTCTACGCATTGCAGACACGTTAATTATTACGACGCCAACTGCTCGTGCAGTGCAGATGTACTAAGCGAATAGCAAATAGTATCCCCGCAGGCTATAAGTATAAAAACCGGCCGACGTGTCCACTGCATCATTCAGCGTGCGCGGTAAAAACCCGCATTGGTCAAAAACCCACGTAACTACATTGATTGGAAACAGATTAATTAAAGCTGAAACGAAACAGTTATGTTTACCCCTGTGTATTTCTACCGTCCACATTTATATAACTTATTGCAGCATATTAGACTATTTGAATAAATAATAAAGTGCTATGACAAACTGTATACTCGTATAACCCGTCCTCGGGGTTTTGAAAAGAGGGGTTCGGGCGTACACAATACGTCGGGGATTTCTGGGATGATTTCTGAACTATTGTACAGTTAAAAAAAATTCTCAACTACCCCCCTCCAACACCAGCCCCAACCCCACCCACCCATGGGGGACTGAAATGCACGATAACAGTAAACAGTCAGTAAATACAAACATCACTTCTGTTGTTGCTATGGTTGTGGGGTATTACTAATGCACTTGTCACCGATCGATGAGGGTTTGTGACTGTGGGGATTTTGTGTGTGGGTTTCAGTGGGGTTAGGGGTGAAAGAAACATTCCAGGGATAGAACGCTGTCCGGGATAAGAGGGCGTTTTGTTTCCATCGACTTGCACCAACTGCTCTTTGTTGACTATATATGGCGATCCATCCCGCGGCCGTGATTGGCATTGAGGTATATCTATGTATCAGTGACCTACATGCACTGTGAGTCATGGCGCCGGTGTGACAAACACAATGAAACACTCTCATGACGACGACTGCTAGGTGTAGGGGGGGGGGGGGGGGCGGCCAACTTGAAAACACAAGGCGTGCATAGTTTCGCGTGAACACCTGGCGCCGCAGGATTACGTTACGCGTCAACTCGCCTGGGACGTCTACACAGAGTCTGTTGTTTAAAATAGAGCGCAAGTGAGCGAAATGTGTCAACGAGCGCTTCTTATAATAATGTTTAACTGCACCTAGTGTTAAAGTTTATAGCATGTAGGTTCACAGGCCCGCCGAGCACAAAGAAGCCGACAGCTCTGCTACAAATTCTTTGACGCACGAGCATAGGAAAAAATGCATTTGCGAAACAAATAAAACAGTCCAATTCTATTCACGATCAAAACCAGTCCTACACGTTGCATAGTTTATAAACATGTAGGCCTATAAACATCCACTAGTTCAGTTAGTATGTGTACGTAACAAGTGTTCATAAATTGTACGTTGTATATAGACCCTATGTGAACATAGTTAAAACTGTAGTAATTATCTATTTGTCACACCAATTCATTGATCAATCTAGCATTTATTGGCGGAACTGGTTGTACACAGCCAATATCCAAAGAGGAAGCACTGTCCCCCCCCAACAAGGGCTCTCCATAAAGTACGTCACGCTATTTTTTAGTCCCCCCACCCCCCCACCCCTTGTCACGTTTCATAACAATGGCATGCAACCCCCTGAGAAAGACCCCCACCTATTTTGCATAATATCTATGTTTCACCAAGTTTTCAGACGTTTCGCGCACCATTACATATTTCAAAGAATCACGGTAGTGTCTGCATGCATTCCTTTTCCGTTCGAATACAGTTGAATCAATGCAGTCGACAGCGAGACGAGGAAAACAGCTCAGACACGCTTCCCCCATGTAACGTTCCGTCACGCTTATCCAGACCCCCTCAACCCACCTCCACCCCATGTAACGCTCCGTCACTCTTACCCGGACCCATCACCCCACCTCCACCCTATGTAACGCTCCGTCACTCTTACCCGGACCCCTCACCCCACCTCCACCACATGTAACGCTCCGTCACGCTTACCCGGACCCCCTCACCCCACCTCCACCCCATGTAACGCTCCGTCACTCTTACCCGGACACATCACCCCGCCTCCACCCCATGTAACGCTCCGTCACTCTTACCCGGACCCATCACCCCACCTCCACCCCATGTAACGCTCCGTCACGCTTACCCGGACCCATCACCCCACCTCCACCCCATGTAACGCTCCGTCACTCTTACCCGGACCCATCACCCCGCCTCCACCCCATGTAACGCTCCGTCACTCTTACCCGGACCCATCACCCCACCTCCACCCCATGTAACGCTCCGTCACTCTTACCCGGACCCATCACCCCGCCTCCACCCCATGTAACGCTCCGTCACTCTTACCCGGACCCATCACCCCACCTCCACCCCATGTAACGCTCCGTCACTCTTACCCGGACCCATCACCCCACCTCCACCCCATGTAACGCTCCGTCACGCTTACCCGGACCCATCACCCCACCTCCACCCCATGTAACGCTCCGTCACGCTTACCCGGACCCATCACCCCGCCTCCACCCCATGTAACGCTCCGTCACGCTTACCCGGACCCATCACCCCACCTCCACCCCATGTAACGCTCCGTCACGCTTACCCGGACCCATCACCCCACCTCCACCCCATGTAACGCTCCGTCACTCTTACCCGGACCCATCACCTCACCTCCACCCCATGTAACGCTCCGTCACGCTTACCCGGACCCATCACCTCACCTCCACCCCATGTAACGCTCCGTCACGCTTACCCGGACCCATCACCTCACCTCCACCCCATGTAACGCTCCGTCACTCTTACCCGGACCCCCTCACCTCACCTCCACCCCATGTAACGCTCCGTCACGCTTACCCGGACCCATCACCCCACCTCCATCCCATGTAACGCTCCGTCACTCTTACCCGGACCCCCTCACCTCATAGCCACCCCATGAGCGTGACGTACTCTATGAGTGGCCTCTAAATACACAACTGTTGTCAAGTTATTTATCCGAGCTACTGTGAGCTTTGTGTACCAGTGACTTCACGGAACACAGCGACCGTTAGTGATATTTATAGTATAACGTGCAAATGCTACAACTCTACTCAGGGAACAGGTGAACCCGTAAATTAAGCCTTTGGCGCCTGGACGATCACGCGTTTTTGACGCCTCGCCCGTCCGTCACGGGCCTCGAACTTGGACGCGCTCCTAACTACTTCCTGGTGTCGTGTTTCTCCGCCGGTAGCATCCCTGTACCACCGGCCTGATGAGATCTAGGAGGGGAGACTGCCAACAGTTATAGCTCTTGTCCGCGTGATCGCGCATCAACAACCGCCAGCTGTTCACGTTCTGGTTTATTTCGTTGTAGTTTGGCAGCACGGGTGTTTGTTTCAGCGGCGGCGTCTGACTCACCGTGGATCGGCCAGAGGGGTATGCTTGTGAACTAGGCGAGACTACGTGTGTACACCTTCACAGAGAATATGTTGGCGCAAAGAGGGTACCGTAGTAGGTATAGTAGCAAAAGGGGGAGAGATCGATATTTTATCCCCGAGTTGATGGGAGACGAATAAACCACCAATGATTTTGAGACGGTTTCCTTTTTCGAGGATTTTTGGTCCTGAAAAACAGTAGCTTTGAACAGGGAAAAGGGCACATTTGTGGAAATACTATCTTATAACAACACGCGCGATCGACGTATAAGACACAACAAACCTTCCATTTGGACCAACCCGTGTTTGGTGTTTATCCCATCGACGCAATTTTATATATCTTAATGAAGAAAGACTTTTTGTCCAGTGATCTCCAAAATTGGCAGGCCCGTTGTCAGACTGTTCAGTGGGGACACGTGTTTCCTATAAAACTGGAG
>BSQZ01000091.1:1179998-1274998 GCA_033239005.1 Lamellibrachia satsuma
TTGACCTTAGTTTTTAACGACCATCGGATGTCGTCTTTCCTTGTTTCACTGTTAGGGTCTACCAAGTGTCGGCTCTGTTCTGTTGTTCGTGGTTGGTTGAATCAGCTGTGTAGTTGCATCCATCTTAATTGTGTTTGGAGAAATATATGTGATATATATACTATATATATATATATATATATATATATATATATATATATATATATATATATATATATATATATATATATATATATATATATATATATATATATATATATATATATATATATATATATATATATATATATATATATATATATATATATGTATATATATATATATATATATATATATATATATATATACATATATACATATATACATATATATATATACATATATACATATATACATATATATATATATATATATATATATATATATATATATATATATATATATATATATATATATATATATATATATATATATATATAATTATATATATGAAGCCATGCAACGGGGATCGAAGGGCTCGTTCAAGGGTTCTGTTTTAGTTGAACCGTCTTTGCTTTTTCTTGGACCCGTCTCGTCTATATTGTCATACTAATTCGGGACGGCCATGTTGAAATGCACTCATGGAGTGATCCAAACGTCCACTACACATTATAAAGAGTAACACGAAGCCCCTAAATGCCGTTAAATGTCTGTATCCGCCCGTGTGAGCGCATCAGTGTAAACTATTCATTGATTGCATGGCGTTTTGTACAGCAACAAGTATTAACACGTCAACTAAGCACTCTATCCTTCTCCACATTATCATGTTTGTCTAACATACCTTCATATGTTCCTACAAATAGCTGTTCTTGATTTTAGTCATAGCATTCCTCTGAGTAAAAACGTGTGACTGCAATAATTCAGAATGGCGCTGATAGACAATGCCCGATGGGTCACAATTTCATTTTGAATGGTGATGGTGAATCGGTCTATCAGCTCACAATGCATTAATCCTTACTGGATTATGGGGATCACTTACATTCAAAAAAGATAATCACATAAAAAGGCATGATTATGTCGTCGTTATATCAGGAAGCTTTAAAAACATAGACTAGGAAATCGTGCAGTGGGTTTAACATCTCAGTCTATCGCTGCGGTCCGCGTGCAACAGCAGCACACAGCGATGGCATTCGTGATTGTGTTTGCGTATTTATTGACCACCATCAATGTCTTTGACCCACGCATCGTTCGCGCGGTACTGCCATTAATATTTAATGTTTTAATCCTACAAAACAAACAGCAACGGAACGTTCTTAGCAAACGCGACGCGAATTGCTATTTTTACAAACAATTGCGTTTCGTGATATTAGTAATTTATTTGACCTTAGGGAATAGTTTTTGTCCTTGTAACATCGATTCCTACCTAGATGCAGCCAACGATGGTTATTTTGAGCCATACATTGCTAATTGGGCTATTCAACTGAATTAGTGTAATTAATTTAACCTGACATGATAAAATTAATGCTTACGTTATTCAACATCTACACAATTAAGCATAGAAATAAGGCATAGGGGCAGGCAGTGTTAGTTGAACCAGTGGGTTAGTTGAGCCACCCATGTTTCACAGGAAACTACAGCAGCGACAGTTACCCAGAGATTGAACATGTTATTAGAACACGATCGGCGTACACTAAATGCCATTTGTCACAACGGTCAGAACATGTGGGCTAAACGTATGTTTTTAAATTTTTTGTGAAACTTTTGTTGTTTGCGATTAATGTATGGGTTAATGGCTACAGGTGTGTAAAATATCAACGCATGTGACCAGACTTAATTGTCTGTGCACTTACAAATGGTTTAACTATGTACAGGGAAGAAGGTTATTTACATAACTTTGCGCATTAATGAGAAGTTATTAAGAAACTGAATTGTCGAAACGGGGCAAGTTGAGCCACCCAAGGCTCTAGGGAGCCACAAGGCAACATATTAGCAGTTAGTTTATATTAAATAAGTGTATCGAATTATTAATTAAACGTATAGAAGTGTCTGTAACGTGTTGTACCCATTGGGTAGATGTGTTGACTGAGTTGTTATGAAATGTTAATATAAAGCCTACATAAATTATAAAAATAAAACTTACGCTACATTGTGGCTCAACTTACCCCACACCAAATGTGGGTTGAGCCAGCTTTCCAACCCTATTTGAATCAGCTACATAAAATTATCTATGCATAATATATATATATATATATTATCTTGGCATAAAATTATCTACTAATAATCATAGTTTGAGTGAGTAAAAAGAATTTTGACTTATGAATATGATATCAAAAAGAAAGAAAAACGACTCAACGAACACAGCCTTCCCTGCTGCTCGTACATCGTAATGGACGTGCATAGCCTACGTTTCACAATCCTGAACGTTAGTTGTTTAATATAATTGTACCAATTTAATTATTAATTAACTTTAAGGAATTTGTGGTTAATTGTAATTTAATTTAACAGATATTCGAGTTAACCTATGATCAGAATTTGAGGTATGCCAACATTAGCTGTCATATATACTTCTCATAACGTTTATTTTTATATTACTTTTATACTAAATAAATTCATTTTGCATGAATAGTTATTTACATACTGTTTCATGCAGTAATTGCAAAATTCAACATCTACACATCGAAAGCAATTGGAGGAAGTATACATTACTTAGAGACGCGTGTGGTTTAATAATCTCTGCCAAGATTTAATAAGAATGCCACACCAAAAATCTAGGCGGTAAGTGGACAAGGCAGCCATTGGCTTATCGAAAGTCTAACGATTATTCATATATGTGTAACCTGCCCTTCTGAGATATTTGTCAATTTTGTATTTAAACGTATTCGCGTACTACACAATTTGTAGACAATTTCAATATGCTAATAATGATATACAACCAACTCATACAAAGGGCTTATACACGCATATTTGGTGGCAGATGATATATTCAAGCTAGGATAAATAGCCTGGTATATTTCCCCTGAGGGAGTTATCCAGGAAGAAATAAAAAGTTAACCCACTTTGTCGTGGGAAGTGGCCCCTTCTAACTACAAATACGCTGCTTGCCTAATATAAGTTGGCGGTAAAATTAATTAAACTAATTCAGTTGAATAGCCCAGTTAGCAATCGATATGGCAACTGTCCCAAAGCCTCTGTAAAACTACGAGAACAAAGACTTAAGAACATGAGGTCATTGCCATCGCCCCCAAACCTCAGTAAAACTACGAGAACAAAGACTTAAGAACATGAGGTCATTGCCATCGCCCCCAAAACCTCAGTAAAACTACGAGAACAAAGACTTAAGAACATGAGGTCATTGCCATCGCCCCAAAACCTCAGTAAAACTACGAGAACAAAGACTTCAGAACATGAGGTCATTGCCATCGCCCCAAAACCTCAGTAAAACTACGAGAACAAAGACTTAAGAACATGAGGTCATTGCCATCGCCCCAAAACCTTAGTAAAACTACGAGAACAAAGACTTAAGAACATGAGGTCATTGCCATCGCCCCCAAAACCTCAGTAAAACTACGAGAACAAAGACTTAAGAACATGAGGTCATTGCCATCGCCCCAAAACCTCAGTAAAACTACGAGAACAAAGACTTCAGAACATGAGGTCACTGCCATCGCCCCAAAACCTCAGTAAAACTACGAGAACAAAGACTTAAGAACATGAGGTCATTGCCATCGCCCCAAAACCTCAGTAAAACTACGAGAACAAAGACTTAAGAACATGAGGTCATTGCCATCGCCCCAAAACCTCAGTAAAACTACGAGAACAAAGACTTAAGAACATGAGGTCATTGCCATCGCCCCAAAACTTCAGTAAAACTACGAGAACAAAGACTTAAGAACATGAGGTCATTGCCATCGCCCCCAAACCTCAGTAAAACTACGAGAACAAAGACTTAAGAACATGAGGTCATTGCCATCGCCCCCAAACCTCAGTAAAACTACGAGAACAAAGACTTAAGAACATGAGGTCATTGCCATCGCCCCAAAACCTCAGTAAAACTACGAGAACAAAGACTTAAGAACATGAAGTCATCGCCCCAAAGAAGACACCAAAGAAAAAGTGCAGTTCAGGAGACAGAAATACGGAGTGTTTGGATGACGAAACAAGACATTCGTTAAACTACTGAAAGAAGACTTAGCTGATCAGTGTAACTGAGATACAAGCAGCCACGGAAGACTGAGATACAAGCAGCCACGGAAGACTGAGATATCTGAAAAAGAAACTTTGTGAAACAAGCAACTCATTGTAGAAGGGGGCTATAGTCAGAATGGAACAGGTCGGATGTTGCCGCCATGATTGATTAATTAATTGATTGCTTGATTGGTTGGTTGGTTGATTGATTGATTGATTGATTGATTGATTGATTTATTGATTGATGGATCACATGCGCGTGTGATTTTTTTTTAATATGAAATAAACGTGATGATTGTACGTAGCATGGATGGGATTTTATGGTATCAAAAAGAAATACCATTCTCACTGTTCATTTGTTCTACCATCTTCCACAGGACTACACCAATATTTCTCTAACGTGAACTATTTACATTTAAATACGAAGCCGATTATTCCATAAACATATGTGTCTACTGTATTACGTTATTAACGGTTGTAATGTGACAAGCAAGCCTATATGACTGTTTTGACTAAACTGTTATTTGATGCCACCATATGACTTTCTATAAAGGGGGCCAAATTCCACACTGGACACTAAACTACGTAATGTGTACACGATAGTTGCTCAGGGGGCAAACACTGACACGTTATTCTGGTAGGTCCTACGTTTAATTACCATTCAGCCATCTTACTTGAACTTTGAACTGTATGGGACGGCTCTTATCGTGTGATAAGGTCTACTAAATGGCCATAAATGTACGTATCAATATTACTGTAGATAGGATATGTCAAATGTTGTAAAGATTATTGTTTCGGCGGATGTAGTCAGTCGAACTAAATGTTGAGTGTGGATTTTCATAATTGTTTACTAACCTGTATTACGACGGTTGAACAAGAAATTTAATCAATCAATCAATTGGTTTCAAACATAATATACAATGCGTACAAGTGGTAGTAATAATAAACCATTTAAACAGTTTGAAATGGAGTAGATGAGAAGTAAAACCTTATAAATATCTATCCGTAATCTCCACATATGATTACACATCAATCAGTAATTCTTGTTATAATACATGTAAACATGTAAACAAAACTGTACACTACTATGATACACGCATTACCTTGTAATACATACGTTTTCATTTTAAATGCATTACGATAAAAACACGTGTCATGCTTTATTTGTAATAGAAATAGTGCAGCGCCGTATTTGGGGAGCATTGAGCCATGACTTGAATGTTTCATTTTCTCCGTATGTAACCTGTGGCGCCACTGTGTCGTTACAATAACATGGTGAACCAATGACTGCTCGCAGCATCCAATTGCCTCCCATTGGCCTCCCTCCCCTCGGCCTCCCCCATGGTCTCCCCCTCGGCCTCCCACTTGGTCTCCCCTCGGCCTCCCCCTTGGCCTCCCCCATTGGCCTCCCCTTGGGCCTCTCCCTTTGCGAGATCCTCGATACACAACTAAAAGAGCGAATAGTTTCTCTTGAGATACATGTGTTGAGAGTATGACGGACACCCGGGGGGGGGGGGGGCACTCAATACGTTGCATGTATACCACCAAGGCCGCAGGAAGCGTTTAAGCCCAGTCAAGCTTGGGTTTGACCAATATTTGGCCAAACGACAAGGCGTGCGTGATTCCTTGATATACGAAATATACATATTTCCTAGTGATTGGCATATCTCAGTCAGCCAGTGAAACAGTTGTATCACACAATCAACGAAATGTGTTTTTCCATTAGCTACGCATAAGAATACAAATATGTAGGGGAGACCGGGGCTAGTTGTTGCGATTTTCAGTTAAAGTAACTTTTTTGTGAAAGTTGTGTTAGATGCATTATTTCTATCAACGTATACAGTAAATATATTATTTTTATTAATAAAATATACCATACCAATTATATTACATTTTGTCGTTAGGTAGATATGTGAAGTTTCTCAGGCGCTGTCGACAGTAACAACCACATTGTTACATCATACGGGGTCGACAGTAACAACCACATTGTTGCATCATACGGGGTCGACAGTAACAACCACATTGTTGCATCATACGGGGTCGACAGTAACAACCACATTGTTGCATCATACGGGGTCGACAGTAACAACCACATTGTTACATCATACGGGGTCGACAGTAACAACCACATTGTTGCGTCATACGGGGTCGACAGTAACAACCACATTGTTACATCATACGGGGTCGACAGTAACAACCACATTGTTGCATCATACGGGGTCGACAGTAACAACCACATTGTTACATCATACGGGGTCGACAGTAACAACCACATTGTTGCATCATACGGGGTCGACAGTAACAACCACATTGTTGCGTCATACGGGGTCGACAGTAACAACCACATTGTTACATCATACGGGGTCGACAGTAACAACCACATTGTTGCATCATACGGGGTCGACAGTAACAACCACATTGTTACATCATACGGGGTCGACAGTAACAACCACATTGTTGCATCATACGGGGTCGACAGTAACAACCACATTGTTACATCATACGGGGTCGACAGTAACAACCACATTGTTGCGTCATACGGGGTCGACAGTAACAACCACATTGTTACATCATACGGGGTCGACAGTAACAACCACATTGTTGCATCATACGGGGTCGACAGTAACAACCACATTGTTACATCATACGGGGTCGACAGTAACAACCACATTGTTGCATCATACGGGGTCGACAGTAACAACCACATTGTTGCGTCATACGGGGTCGACAGTAACAACCACATTGTTACATCATACGGGGTCGACAGTAACAACCACATTGTTGCATCATACGGGGTCGACAGTAACAACCACATTGTTGCATCATACGGGGTCGACAGTAACAACCACATTGTTGCATCATACGGGGTCGACAGTAACAACCACATTGTTGCATCATACGGGGTCGACAGTAACAACCACATTGTTGCATCATACGGGGTCGACAGTAACAACCACATTGTTGCATCATACGGGGTCGACAGTAACAACCACATTGTTGCATCATACGGGGTCGACAGTAACAACCACATTGTTGCATCATACGGGGTCGACAGTAACAACCACATTGTTGCATCATACGGGGTCGACAGTAACAACCACATTGTTGCATCATACGGGGTCGACAGTAACAACCACATTGTTGCATCATACGGGGTCGACAGTAACAACCACATTGTTGCATCATACGGGGTCGACAGTAACAACCACATTGTTATATCATACGGGGTCGACAGTAACAACCACATTGTTGCGTCATACGGGGTTGACAGTAACAACCACATTGTTGCATCATACGGGGTCGACAGTAACAACCACATTGTTGCATCATACGGGGTCGACAGTAACAACCACATTGTTGCATCATACGGGGTCGACAGTAACAACCACATTGTTGCATCATACGGGGTCGACAGTAACAACCACATTGTTACATCATACGGGGCACGTTGATACGGCAAAGAACTTGTGGATTGCAAAGCAAATGTCACTCGTACATGTTACTGCTATTATAGTAATACACACTTATACACAATGTGCATAACAATGTAGGTGTTCACAGTTTCATATGTTAAGCTTTTCATTGTTACTTACCAAAGAAGACACTTTATCCGGAATCTTACATAACAAACAAATGTGTATGGAATGTAAATTATTGAATAGAGTATGAAACAGTGAATAGCAATACATATGTAATAGGACTTCTGCGTGATCGAAAGGTGCACGCACGAACGCACTCACTATCAAATAATACGCTAGGCTTTACTCGTGAAACAAAGCGTTCACACGCGTTGTTACAGTTGTAACAACTTGTTGCCCCAATACAATTGTAACAACTTGCCCCAAACACAATGTGTTTGCAGTTGAACGTGGACGATAACAAATGCTGAATTTCAGTTTAACTTCTACTTGGCATAATCCCCTATACAACGTATAGTATACATATGTTTCAAGTTTCAATCACGAAACATTAAAAGTGGCTGCGTGGGATGATATTATGTGGGCATAGAAACAAGTTTTTCGGTGGTTAAAAAGTCGTTTAATTTCGCTTTCTTAACTCCCGATGTTTTGACAGTGTGTCCGCTGTTGACAGTGTGTCCGCTGTTGAAAGTGTGCCCGCTGTTGACAGTGTATCCGCTGTTGACAGTGTGTCCGCTGTTGACAGTGTGTCCGCTGTTGAAAGTGTGCCCGCTGGTGGACTTCGAACCAAATATTGTCGATGGTGACTCCATATTTGAGCTATTTTTTCTTTCTTTCATAAAACGACTTTTGTAACAACGTGCCCCTGTATACAACTAGCCCCGGTCTCCCCTACCAATTGTGTAGCAGTAGTTGTTTCTCTTCTGTTATCCAGTTGGGGTCACTTCGCCCCCATTACGCAAGTCTGATCTGCGGTTAGCAATGATATACGTAAAATTCCTTAGATCGATTTACTGCCGCACATGTGATTATACACGAAGAGTGCAACACCGGAACGCAGTCATGATCAGAGAAAACAGCGAACACTTTGTAAGTGTGCAATATGATGCAATCATTGCATCGAACCTCACCTTATGAACTAATTTGCCTCAACATTCTATGTTCGCCAGCAACAATGTACACATATTGACAGGTTGCTGAACTAGATTTAACAAGATTTAACAAGATTTGCCATCCAAGCCAAAGGCCCAGATGGCAAGTGGACAAGGAAGCCATTGGCTTATCGAGAGTCCAACAATGTTCACCTACTTATAACCCGCCCTCCTGATATATGTGTCAACCTTGTTTTTAAACATATTCACGCTGCTAGCAGTTACACAATCTGTAGACAGTTTGTTCCATTCATTTATTGTCCTCTGTGAGAACGAGTGCTTCCTGATGTCCAATCTACATTGATCCTTTACTAATTTTACCTCATGTCCTCTAGTTCTGCTATCCTTCTTGAGTGAGAAAAACATATTTCTATCAATATTTTCATACCCATTCAATATCTTAAAAACTTCAATCTGATCTCCTCTTAACCTCCTTATCTCTAGAGTTGTTAAACCACATTCTTTCAGGCGTTCTTCATAACTAAGGTCTCTAAGTTCTGGAATCATTTTAGTTGCTCTCCTTTGTATGCGTTCAAGCGTATTTATATCCTTCTTACGATATGGTCTCCATGCTTGTATACAGTATTCTAAATGAGGTCTAACTATTGCTTTATAAAGAGGTATAATTAACTTTTTTCCCTTATATGTTATGTTTCTTCTACCGCAGCTTCACGGAGTCTTGGTCACAATTAGCCACACAAACACAACAATGGCGTCTGTGTCTAGAGTCCTGTTAGCCAAGTGTTGTCGTGCATTTTCTAATAACACACAATTATGAATTTGAAGGCTAATACCATTTCACAACAAAAGAAGACATCATATTAAGTCAAAATGATCGTAATTATGGGGTTTGTTTTGCGTTTATAGATGAATATCCATTTCAAACCGCAGCTTCACGGCGTCTTGATCGCTATAAAAGTTACACAAATATAACAATGGCGTCTGTGTGTAGAGTCTTGTAGTAGAGTGTTAGTTAGTTTTTGTCATCTCTTTCAAGTGCATAGCCCCAAAACAATTACCTTTAAATATATGTTAGTTAATTAATACTTGTTGTGTATTTTCTCATGCAATCATGGTTTTGAAGGCTAATGCCGTTTTACAACTAAACAAGACATTCGATTACTTAAAATGTGGTATGAATTACGGGGTTTGTCTAGTGTTCACACTGCCTGCCCTTATGAAAATACACCATGGTATACCATGGTATTTTTATAAGGGTAGTTAGAGTGGGCCTTACCAGACATTTTGATTCCTACGGGCCTGACCATCCTTTATAATTTATCTAACTGACCCCAAAACATGTTTTAGACTTCTGCCAAAAAGATACTCTTTTCAAGTTAAGCAGATTGAAATACACCCTTTTCCTTCGACCGGATTCACATTCCATTCCACGTTCCATCGAACGAAACGTTTATGTCAATGCTGAATGGTAATTAGTAGGCTAGGTTATGCGATTAGTAGACTACCCATACGACTGATGCTTTGTGTGCGCTTATGCAATTTTACGCATGATTGTGATGTGTTAGAATGAGAGTGCCCGGATGTTTGCCGAAATTAAAGACAAACATCCGGGCATCCCTAAACAGTGGGACGTGCAGACTGAATTTAGGCTACCGCGAGAGCGACAAACGGTGGCGCCTCATCACGGAGCCAGAATAATCGAGGCTACAGACGGAGCCACTTGTGTACTTTTTCGCCGATTTTCGAAAAAAATTGTACTAGTTTATCCAATGATTTCAAAATGACATAATTTCTTTATTTTTAACTACGAATTTTACAATTAATTAAATAAGAATTTTACAATTAATTAAATCCAAGCTTATAAGTTGATTTAATGATTGAACTTGTCCACGAAAGTTGTGACCGGAAGTGGTAACCATGGTGGCACGCTAAACTCTCTTATG
This sequence comes from Lamellibrachia satsuma, assembly GCA_033239005.1. Classification (NCBI taxonomy): domain Eukaryota; kingdom Metazoa; phylum Annelida; class Polychaeta; order Sabellida; family Siboglinidae; genus Lamellibrachia; species Lamellibrachia satsuma. The sequence goes on from BSQZ01000091.1 coordinate 1,190,637, forward strand.
TAAACAAAGTGCTGTCAATAGGCAGTGCGTGTTGCTTCCTAATGGCAGCGATGATCTAGCGTCATATCATTCACACTCATTGACAGACGTCCCTTAATTTCGCAACTAGTGATGGGGTCCATTAACAGCAAAAAGAAAACTAGCGCAGAAAATTCGCCGTCAAGCCATGTGGGCGATAATGAGGAATATTCGAATGATAGCCGCGTGGACATTGAGGACTCCGAGAAAGCGCGAGAGACAACGAGCGAAGAGCCGACAGTCCGTCTACCTGAGGGCGCTGTCGGGGACTGCATGCTTGGAATAACGGTCGTGCTTTCTTGCACCAATGTCTATATGTGTCAGGTTTTCAAAAATCAGATATTATTTTGTGTAACTTCATAATATATGAAGGATTAGGTATTGATGTTTGACGAGCTATGTCTATGACCTAGACTAAGTCTAAGGCTAAGCACCTGTCAGACAGTACCTCCACCAAGTCTAGGAGATGTCAACTATTAAAAACAGCATTACGGATCTGAGCACCGACTTGCAGGAATAACCAGTTTCACATCCTAACCCTCAACAACATGCTAACATTTCCGCATATGTGAGGGAAATATCACTTTTTCCCATGCCCTTGGTCCCGGTTTCCCAAATTTTGAACAAATTGTCCCGTGTTTTTTTTTTTTTTAAAAACAAACAAAATCCCATTATAAAAATCATCTATTTGTTGTGCACGAGGCCAGTCTTAACATTTTATTTCTTTGACCCCGAGCAATTTCATATTTTCTCACGCAGGCGTGAACGTGAATGGCACATTATATTTGGAACTCATTAAATATTATGTGAAAAAATGCTAAAAACCAACAAAAGTTGAGTGTGGGGGGGTTTCATGTTTTTTCATGAGCAGGGGTTGACACCTGTGTGCAATGGCACTCATGGAATTGACGATGAAGGACATGAGCTTTATAAGTGATGGGAAGTTTCTCTGGCTCCTGTAAGGCAAAAGGCTTTGCTAAGCGGAGTCATACCATAACATTTGTCATAAACCATCAAAAACATCACAAATGCACTGTTGCGTTAACCAAAACAAGTAGGCTTATTGAGGTATAGGATAACTGAGAATGTTGATAAATAAACATAGATATATGTTATATTATTAGTGTTGCATTCGGAATTAAACAGTTATATGATATTGGTGATTTGTTACTTAAACACTTCATTTTAAATGCTGCTATTTTCGACTGTGTTCATAGTTGCTCCATACCTACTTCCTCTAACAGACATAGATATTACATTATAATGGTTAATCTTCTTTGGAATTATACTTAAAACATGTTTAGTAAAAAGTGTACAAAAACTTAAAATGCACAATTTGTTATAGTTCTAGGATGATTTAATCCACTAATAAATCACATCTAGAACTGTATATGTTTCTTATTGCAGGAATACACAAAAGTGAAGAGGATTCTGGATAAACTTGGTCCTTCAGAACTATTTTGTGACCCCGATTTCCCAGCAAATGACAGCATACTGTTCTACAGTGATCATTCCGACACTCCAGACATTAAATGGATGCGTCCAAAGGTAACTTGGACAATAGCTATGTTATGACAATAAGTGTTTTTATAATTGCTTAGGTTTTAGTAGGTCTTCCCTCTAAAACATGACATGTAATTATTTTTATTTTTAGTAAATAAAGTTCTATATTTAACCTATTAAATGTACATGCCCCAATTAGTGTAAACCCCTTTTTTAATCAGCAGGACCCATAATTATTGTAGTTTGACTAGTGTGAAACAACTGAAAAGTGTCGTCATCTGGTGTTAAGCAGTTTGCACCACGTATCAGTTGTTCTACACTAGTCACCAAATGACACCACTATGGTATAACCAGTTACCTTATTTTCTAGAGAAACAAATGACACCACTATGGTATAACCAGTTACCTTATTTTCTAGAGAAACAAACGACACCACTATGGTATAACCAGTTACCTTACTTTCTAGAGAAACAAATGACACCACTATGGTATAACCAGTTACCTTATTTTCTAGAGAAACAAATGACACCACTATGGTGTAACCAGTTACCTTATTTTCTAGAGAAACAAACGACACCACTATGGTATAACCAGTTACCTTACTTTCTAGAGAAACAAATGACACCACTATGGTATAACCAGTTACCTTATTTTCTAGAGAAACAAATGACACCACTATGGTGTAACCAGTTACCTTATTTTCTAGAGAAACAAATGACACCACTATGGTGTAACCAGTTACCTTATTTTCTAGAGAAACAAATGACACCACTATGGTATAACCAGTTACCTTATTTTCTAGAGACACAAATGACACCACTATGGTATAACCAGTTACCTTATTTTCTAGAGAAACAAATGACACCACTATGGTATAACCAGTTACCTTATTTTCTAGAGAAACAAATGACACCACTATGGTATAACCAGTTACCTTATTTTCTAGAGAAACAAATGACACCACTATGGTATAACCAGTTACCTTATTTTCTAGAGACACAAATGACACCACTATGGTATAACCAGTTACCTTATTTTCTAGAGAAACAAATGACACCACTATGGTATAACCAGTTACCTTATTTTCTAGAGAAACAAATGACACCACTATGGTATAACCAGTTACCTTATTTTCTAGAGAAACAAATGACACCACTATGGTGTAACCAGTTACCTTATTTTCTAGAGAAACAAATGACACCACTATGGTATAACCAGTTACCTTATTTTCTAGAGAAACAAATTTTGGCGTGCACTTATAAAAACAGATTCCTTGACATTTTTCCTTGGCCCAATTTTTTTCAAACGTACTGACTGTACTGTTATTACGTCAAATACGGTATGTATTATTTTGATAAACATTTCGCAATGTTCCTTCTGCTTTAAACACTGGGATGTGATTGCCGCCACCAGTTCATGCCATGAGCCCCTGGGACAAATATTTGATTAGTCTTTGTGTTGTTCATGTGTTGACAATTGTTAGACATGGCTGACAGACTTGGGGTAAACATTACATTGGAATTGAAATGCCAATTGTTTTGTTGTTAAAAGTAATTGGAATTCGTGAAAATGTAATTGGCATTTTCAATTACTTTTTCAAGTTCTTGTAACTTTTAAACTCAAATTATTCGCTACAAATAATCAATAAAATATAGTATCATGTTGCATACATATCAAATATAATTTTGTTTGTCACTATGTACCATAGCATGCAGACATGAATTGAAACTGCTCTAAAATATGTTATTTTTAGATGTTGAGTATGTCTATTGTTGCTCTGATCACATAGAGTTATTTCAATATGGAATTGATAATTGTAATTAGTATTTTGTAAATTGTAATTTTTGGAATTAGCATTTTTGAGGTGGAATAGTAATTGGTAATTTTTTGGTATGTGTAGTTTATGTGGAAATGTGAATTGGAATTTATATAATGTAATCGATATCAAAGTCTGATGGCTGGCTATGTCATCATTTATGAATTATTCCTCATTTTTATCTATCCCCAGGATTTAGTTCCTCCGGGAAAGGAGCCGCATCTTCTTGTTGACGGACTCAGTCGGGATGACATAAAGCAGGGCATTCTGGGAGATTGCTGGTTCCTGTCATCATGTGCTGCAGTCTCTCAGCATGAATGCTTCATGCGGAAAGTGAGTTAATTAAAGAAACAAAACATTAAAACGGAATGAATTCCAGAGATTCTAATCTTTTAATATTTTATGTTGATAAAGTATTATTGGTGTGTATGCTAAAAGTGTTGTTTACAGTCGAACAAACCTCGCTTTATACAATACTCCCACCTTGCCTTTATGAGTTACCCAGGGACAGTTACAAATTATTTCCGTAACTGTAACATATAGGACATTAATCCTGCTACTGTGTTAACTTGGTTATTCAGGCCACGTTGTCCCAGTCCCAAGGGTGGTCTTAATAGTGAGGTTCAAATGTATATGCAAAAAGTGTGCTGTCGCATTTTTCACAGAGTTTCTGTTCAGCCAAGCCAAAATTAATCTAATATTTTATTGGATGATTTTTTCAAAAATAAGAAACAAATCATGCAAATAAGCTAGATATTAAATAAGCAGCCTAAATATTTCATAGCATTTCATTTTCTTCAGATTATTCCCGATGACCAGCCTCTGTGTGGGTCAAGTTACAGAGGCATCGTTCACTTCCGCTTCTGGCGCTTTGGCCAATGGACAGATGTCTACATTGATGATCTCTTGCCCACACGGAATGGTCAAATGATGTATGCACGCTGTGAAGACCCCACAGAATTCTGGGTAGCACTTGTCGAAAAAGCCTATGCAAAGTTGGTGAACAATTTTAATAAACTGTTACGAAATTTCTGTGCGTGTGTTCATGTGTGTGCATGTCTGTGTAAGTGTGTGCATGTGTGTGTATGTGTGTGAAGTCAAAGAAAGATAATTGAACTCTACATTGAATATTCCACTTTCAAATTCTTGCTTTGGTATCTGCTTTGTGGCGCAGCATCTGCATTAGAACAAATAAAAATAAATCCAGAAACATGTAAATAAATAAATGGCATCATATTTTTAACAAATGTTGTATACTTTTTACAAGATGACATTTTCTGTTGTTGTTGTTATATTTATTTGTTTTGCCAGTTAATTAAAATGTACACAGTTTTGTACCATGACAATTCCTTCTTTATCATAACTGATGGCTTCTGTGGAAGGTAAAGTGTGTGATGATGATGACAACAATGATGATGACAACAATGATGACGACAACGATGATGATGACAACAATGATGACAACAACGATGATGACGACAATGGTGATGACAACAATGGTGATGACAACAACCTTGATGATGACAACGATAGTGACGACACCGATGATGACGACACTGATGATAACAATGGTGGTAATGGAAATGATGTTGATGGCAACAATGTTGATGACAATAATGGTGACAAGTATTGAAGCCACGAGACACATTTAGCTGTTTTGCACTGTCCTGCTGACTTTCAAGTACAAGCATATGGCCATTATGAGATATTAATAGTTAGCTTTGCTACTCTGTCAGACTCCATGGATCATATGAAGCCATCGAGGGCGGTCAGACGATGGCTGCCCTTGTTGACCTGACGGGGGGACTAGCGGAGAGGTACGAACTCAAGGGTGCTGACCCCAGTATGTATCGACACTTACTGAGGGCACACAAGTCTGGCGCCTTTATTGCTTGCTCGAGAAAGGTGAGCCACTTTCAATAGATGCTACCCGGAATAACTCGTGGCACCTCTGTTGCGTTTATACACAGATGCTGTCTAGTGATCAAAAATTTGACTATTTCTAAAAATTTTTGGCTAAGAGTGTTTTCGATGATCACCACTGTCTCTTAACAGATCCGTTGTGTTCTTCCATAGGCAGGCTGCTAGACCATAGAGGATTTTAATTCTTTGCCAGCCTCTGCTTCTTTTCCCCTCAATCTATCTGTTGTTAATATTTTAGTTTTCTCTTTCTCATCATGTGACCTAGAAATTCTGCAGATAATCTTTTTTGTTAGCTGTTCTTAAAATTTCTGAATTACTTTTCGTTTCTCAGAATTGCTGAATTACTTTTCGATTCTTAGAATTTCTTTATTACTTTTCATTTCTGTTCGCGATACTCTATTATTTACCTAAAAAAGTCACATTGTTTGCTTCTGTATACACACACATGTATATGTTAATTACTGTGATTAATAAAACAAGCCAAGTTTCTATTCTTAGGGAGATTGGCGGGAAGCCACAATGGCCGATGCCAATGGACTGGTTTCTGGGCATGCTTACACGGTTACCATGGTGATGAGGGTACGTACAGCATATCTGCAAGTCATGGTTCATTATTTTTGTATTTTTCAATGTCTTTGTCAGTTTTTTTTTTCACTGTTGTTGTTGTTGTTGTTGTTTTTACTGTTGTTGTTGTCATGGTTGTTGTTGTTGTCATGGTTGTTATTGTTGTTGTCATGGTTGTTGTTACTGTTGTTGTTGTTGTGATGGTTGTTGTTGTTGTCATGGTTGTTATTGCTGTCATGGTTGTTATGGTTGTTGTTGTTGTTACTGTTGTTGTTGTGATGGTTGTTGTTGTTGTGATGGTTGTTATTGTTGTCATGGTTGTTATTGTTGTAATGGTTGTTGTTGTTGTTGTGATGGTTGTTGTTGTTGTTGTTGTTATTGTTGTTGTTGTTGTTGCTCTCCTCTTTATTCCTGTAGTCAGTTGGTACTGGTCATTGATTTTTTGTTTTCCTTCTTCCGTCACTAGTCCCGTCTCCACCACCCGTCTCCACCCCCTCATCCTTTCCCTCATTCTCCCCTCCCCTCCTACTCCCACCGAATCTCTCTTCACACAGTCTCCCGTCTCAGTCTTGAGGTAGCTTGTTTACTATGTTGCGAAAAGTGAACAAGTTTTAATATTATTCTGTAGTTGTCCCATCGGATGAACGACGAGCGACTTCTTCGGATACGGAATCCGTGGGGCAATGAAGCGGAATGGAAGGGTTCATGGAGTGACCAGTAGGTGGCATCTTTACATATATTTCGTCCATACTCACTAGATGGCATGACAGTGTCATCCAAGCTGTCATTCATCCCCTGTTGAATTACGAGAGGAGTTTCAATCCTAAATTATGATTTGTTGAAACATTACTTGAGCTCTGTTATTAAAACTATCTGTATTAGATCATTATCTTGTCATGGTGGGGTAGCTTGCGTGACCCTGCAGTTTGGTTTCAGTGAAGTCATCAGACAAACTGTTGCATTGTCTTTGACTCCAGTCCAGTCAAAATTTGGCGAAAAGAGGACAAAAGTCATCTGTCTCTATATACTGTGACATAAGGCTGTTCATTCTTTCACAAGATACCTGATCGACTCCTGAATTTATATACACCAAGACATGTAATCTTAACTGACAACCCTTGCTCTATATAATGATGAAAAAGTGTATTGCCATAGCTTCTTAAACATCAAAAGAATCACAAACCACATGTATTTGATAGAACGTCCTGTCAACATACGACGCATTTTTTATCTGGCGATTAACAATGATTCAGGTCACCTTCTGTTGTGGAGGGAAGGTTAGTTATAGTCACATTGAAAAATCTCCCTAATTTCTGTGTGGCTGTGAGTGTCCCTGTGTTCCAGTGACTCGTGCTGGGACTGGGTGGACAGGGAGACGAAGGAGTTGATGGGGGTAGAGAAGAGAGATGACGGGGAATTCTGGATGAACTTCCGAGACTTCTGTCGTCAGTTCCAGGAAGTGACCATCTGTACGACTGGACCAGACTTTGATGGGGACGGAGTGTCGGATAAAGGTGAACAGTTGTGCAGAGAGTCCATGTGTCATATTTGTGGAACCTCTGTAGTTGGCAATAAAATGAAGGAACATTTCCACGTTTAAAAAGTTTAAGGAAACTAAATTAATTAAAACATTTATGAAAATGTAATGAAAAATTAGCAAAAACATTAACACAAATATTAGCGAAAACATTAGCAAAAAATTAGGTTTGTCAAAAACATTAACAAATACGTTGACATATGTCAGAATAGATAGTTTATTTTACATAACATTATTTTATCATAAAATTAATCACATTTTGCACTTTTAATACATTAAATTAATTATGAAATGCATTCTCAAGTCTAGGTGAAGTTGAAAATAAGATTTTATAATAAAAATGCGGAATTGTTTATTTGGTAATGTTTTTATATTGATTAGTTTCTATTCTCAGTTATAAATGTAATTTCCATGATTTGTGGTACCTATATTCAAACAATGGAATTTAATAATTGCTTCATATTAATTAAATGTTCTCACTTGTTTCATATGTAAATATCTACATGCTTATTAATTAACAATACATTTTGCTTATCATGCTGCATAAAATATATAATAATATTAAAGTAGATGTTTTTCTTCAAAGTGTAAATGGTTAGTGGGGAGTGGTGTTCTAATGGTTTGAGCACCCACCTGTCGATCGAGAGGACGGTGGTGCGATTCCACCTCTGCCGTTTCGAAGCTTGGGTAATTTCGTTCACATCACTTTGCCCGTGTCTTTCGGAAGAGACACTAAAAGCCGTTGGTCCAAACTCCTGCGTTAGCTCAAGATTGGGCTGTTTGGAGTATAACTACTTGAGACTTGAGACATATGTTAACTCAATACAAAAATGTTGCTTTCAGGTCATGTGCACTGTGTCAAAGGTCAGTGGGAGGTCGGAGAATCAGCAGGAGGCAGCAGAAATGATCTGGAGAAATTTGCAACAAATCCACAGTACCTACTGACACTGACAGAGACAGGTGTGTGGCGTATTCATCCCATCATAGCCAGCCAGGTATATTTGGTGACACAAATAGAGCCAAAAAAAGTTTATTATATGTCAATGTGTGTGGCGCGCGGTGGCGGAGTGGTTAGAACATTGGACTCTCAATTGAGAGAATCCAGGTACGAATCCTTTTGCGGCCGTTTCGAGACTTGAACAATTTCATTTACCCCACATTGCCACAGTTCACTCAACTGTAGAAATGAGTACCTGGCTACAGACAGGTAAATATGTAAATGAATAGTCTTCCTGCAGTAATTGTAGCATGGCTGAATACTTCCCAGAGAAGTCACATTGGCATTGGCATAAACAGGTCTGCCAGAGGGTGAAGAGTAAAGCACTTTAAGCAGTCCCAAGAACTGGATACTGCGCTATATAAAACCATACTTTTATCTTTTAGTATAATCAGACTGGCATTTCATGGAGTTTATTTATCAATAAATATATTTCTTTACTGGGACAAAATCAGGTTTTGATGTTTCAGATGTGTGATTATGAAAGTGCACAATGTACTTCTGCCAGTGCACATGCTGCGAATAGTCGCAAATAATACAAAATCTACATTGGCACCCAACTCACGCCTCTTGGGAGTGATTTCATATATACAGGGTGTACTACAGTTGTGGTGATTTAAAAATTGTCAATTAAAAAAATATACGACTATTGGGAAACCAGTTACACTTCACATCACTTATTTAGTTGGTGTATAAATAAATAGTCACCTTGTGCCATGAGTAGAAATAGCACACATAAACATAAGTTTAGCTGATTAGGGTACTGCGGGGATAGTTGTAACTGGGATTATTTATAGCAAATTGTATTTTGTGAATATCTTCAACCCATGGTGTTCAAAACAGCAAAATATGGAGAGGTTAATTATGAAACAACTACGATGTTTTTAATGTTGCACCATCTTTACAAACATAATTCCTATTACCATTTTTGACTTAAAAATATTTGGCCTTGGTTTCTGTGAAAGAGGCAGTTTTAGAGTCTTGATCTAACATTGAAAGATTGCTAAAGTGAAACTTTATTTTGACTGCAGATGATTTCGACCCAGTTACAGATGACCCTGAAAATGAGGGTCAGTGCAGCGTTGTAATCGCCCTGATGCAGGAACACAGGCGGTCGCGTAGAAATGAGGGGGTGAAAATGTTGCAGATAGGGTTTATCATATACCAGGTAAGGGTTCAGTTCTCGGGGATACTAAAAATTGCAAAAGTGGTCCCGCTCTATATAGTATAGTGCTATTCACACTTTTGCAGTTTATCGTATCTAAAAATGAAAGTAAATTCTTTCAATGATTTTAGCAAAAGCATGGACCCTTTTATTAACTGTACATTACATTAAATTATTCATAGACTGCACAAATTATTTGAACATCAACAAACCAAATTCACAATGGGTTAAATCAGTGGAGCCGGGTATTTAGAAGAGCATATATCAGACGGCCTATGAAACTAATTGCTAGTGTAGCTGTATTGTGTAAATTCAGTGTTCATAACTGTCATCATTTGCTAAAGTTGTCATGGAAAGCGGGAAACATTCTCAACTTTCGTAGTTTTTAGTAGTTTTTTCATTGTTTTTCTAATTTGTTGTTTTACAGGTCGTCATTTTAATTTATGGTGAACGTGCGAGCATGAAATTGAGAAATCACTTGAGTGCAAAGTACTGTCTAGACTGGCTTCATGTGCAACAAATAGATAGATTTTTCTGTGAATTTTTTTTCAAAAGTAAAAAAAGCGACATTTAAATCCAAAAACGGGTGAGATGGGAACAAAAAGCTGTATTTACCACCAAAAAGCGGTGATGTTGACTCCGAGTTTCCAATTGAAATGAGTATCAAACTGGTCAAGTGGTCTTAATGGTTTCCAGACATCCAGCCCAACAGAGAGTCTCCCAGCAAAGCACTTCAAGTACAACTACGAGTCGGGCAAGTCGGGCATCTTTGTGAACATGAGGGAGGTGAGCGGGCAATGTGAACTTGAGCCAGGACATTACGTCATCATTCCATCAACATTCCGTCCCGACGACCCAGGCATTTTCATGCTGAGAGTGTTTGTACAGAAACCGTTCAACTTGACAAGGTGTGTGGGTAGTCTGGGTTAAATATAGTTTAGATACTCACCTCCTGTGAAAAGACTACCAATTTTTACCTGCCCCAATTCCTAAAGCTGCATCCTCTTTAAAATGCCAAACAGTAGAGCCCGCAACAAATAAATTATTATGGTTAATTTAATCACATAAAACATCCAGATGTAGTATTTAACTTGTTTCAACTTGTTTTTCCTGGAATCACTATTTACTTAGCATTGAAATGCACGATTTTATATAGTTAATTTATGATAGGCATGCAAAATGCAGTATTTTATAAGTTTTATTACAAATTTAATTATCCTTAAACGGATTAATGTTCCGGTGTATTGGCATGTGAAATTTGAGTTTTATCTCTCAAGAAAATTGTTGTTATCAATCCAGAGAGATAAAAAATTTCTTGAGATGTAATTAAACTATGTTCTTTTTATATCTGGCCATTATACCAGAAGAATGCAGCTAGTAAAATTAGAGTTTAAGTCATCTTGTGACGAGCTCGACGTTCTGTTTCTTTATCCAGAATTACATCCAGTGTTCTTGGTTTACAGGCTCCAGTAGAGGGAGACAGGAACTGTTTCGCTACCCACAAAGAATGCTGCCAGTGATGTATCATGGGATTGAGTATCGACGGAAGAACAACGCATAATTTTATTCTATAAATTAGAGAGTCAAAACAATGTTGTATCAAGAACAAGAACAAATATTTAAAGAATGACTATTTCAGCAAAGAATACACCATAGCTTACCGATATTAAACAGAAATCACAACGCTGGCATCAGAATGCAAAAATCGGCTGATTGATGTTTGAATGACTTTGAACGTCATTGAGCATATATTGGCCTAGATACACGATTTCAACACACAGCAAGACTCACGTGAATTACGTGGTGTACTTCCGTCGATAATCTCACGTGATATTACTTTAATATTAATGCTATGTTATGCACCAGAGACACCAGATATTATTTTGAATAGGCTCTATTGTTACAACTGACTATAGTGAATATGATATAATATAACGTTTTTTACCATGGGCAATATTAAGTTTGTAAAATTTTTGGTTTGCAATTTTTTTATGGCAGCTAAACTATTAACAAATGTTTTCCAGTATGCATGTTTGTTACCTAAATATTCTGAACAGAACAGCAACGTTTTTAGTCTTATCCACTGTTTGCAATATTTTCAGCACTGTCTCAGTACTTTTGTCACCATTTTAACATTGGTGTCATGTCACCATCATATGATCACATGACCACTGAGAAGGTCACTGTGGCTAGACAAAGCCAAACTCAAGGGATCAACCATTAATGGACCTGGAAATCAATGATGGTCGTAACATCACAGCAAAAAGCAACTGTTGTCAAGAGAGAGCTATTTCTGGCCCAGAAAGATCAGCAAAGCAGCTTTACCACAAACTTTGGATAAGTTTCATGCATTTTGTTGTTTGCTTTGTCCTGTGTTTATTTATCAAGTTTGTTGTAATAATAAAATTATTTAATTAACACATAATTAAGTTTTGGTTAGGTCAAAAGATGTTCTTATATAGCGTGGGATCTGATCTTTAGGGTCACTCAAAGCTTTTTACTCTTACATTTTACCCCTCAGCAGACCTGTTCATTCCAACACTAACTCAACTTCTCTGGGAAGAATTAAGCCATGTTGCAATTACTGCATGAAAGTGAGTCATTCACATAATGCCAGGTACTGTCTTTACAACAGAGTTAACTAGGGCAATATGGAGCAAACTGAATTGCCCAGGCTTCATGACATAAAATGGCTCTAACCACTATGTTAATAAACCCCACCCTTTATTAAAGGTAGAGTCTGATAACTTTTTCGTAAAATTATGTTATATAATATAAACGTTATCTATTTCAACATATTGACTGCCCAAACCTGTTTTAACAAGTCATGATTGTTTTAACATAATTTGACCATTATCTGTTTAATTGAATGTTTAATATCATGTTTACATTGCGTGCAGCGGAATCTTATTTTATGGATTTTCCTGATATCAAGTAATCTTGCGAACCCTTGACCCAGATAAATATTGTCCACAGATACTGGAACTTGTTAACAGTTCAAATATATTGAACGACAAGGTTGATATTTATAAATAGATAACAGTCTTCTTATATTAAAACAATTTGGTATATCAGGGAAGATAGTGAGTACACTATAATGTGATTATATAACGTGATTTCAGGATAACAATTATCAGATTTTGTACCTCTAAAATGAATATCGCCATGGACACACTGATGTCTTGACACCTTTTAATATTGTACACTGCTACAAAATATAGTAATTATTAATAAGCGCTTTGTCAAGAGAGATATCCTTACACGTAAAAACAGATTGTCAGATCAATCGTCCACAATGACGCAACAGACAGCAAGCAAAGCTGTCTCCTCTATCGAAGAGCTGCAAGCCTGGAATGGAGGTAAACAGATATTAAATATCATATTTGGTGTTGGATTCAGTTCTGCTTACACATTCAGCAAGACTGACATAGCTATTGCACATTTCACTTCTCAGGCATAAAACCAATTATAAATACAGACATGTATATTCATAAATGTACAATTTCACATCTTTATGATCGTTTACTTGGAGCTTACTTTTTCCTGCCGAGGTTGTTACAACTGATATGCAGACCTCTGTACTCCTGAAGAGGTACCTATGGTCCTCCTGTAGACCATTGCAATACCTTTGAAGAAATAATTACAGCACCTCTGCAGTGATTATCGCTTCACTGGCACCTTGTACATCCACATATAATGTCACTGCATATGATGTTGTAAAATCTATTATGGTCATAGTTATGACTCTGTAGAGGTCATTACCGTTGACGTCATTGTAGTGTCCCTGTAGACAGCATTAGAGTGTCCCTGTAGACGTCATTGTAGTGTCCCTGTAGACAGCATTAGAGTGTCCCTGTAGACGTCATTGTAGTTTCCGTGTAGACAACATGACAATGTCCCTGTAGACAACATTATAGTGTCCCTGTCGGTATCATCTATAGAGGCCTGTACATGCCACGGCTCTAAGAGGTCACTATAGTGTCCGTCGGTATCATCTATAGACGCCTGTACATGCCACGGCTGTAAGAGGTCACTATAGTGTCCCTGTCGGTGTCACCTATAGAGGCCTGTACATGCCACGGCTGTAAGAGGTCACTACAGTGTCCCTGTCGGTGTCACCTATAGAGGCCTGTACATGCCACGGCTGTAAGAGGTCACTACAGTGTCCCTGTCGGTGTCACCTATAGAGGCCTGTACATGCCACGGCTCTAAGAGGTCATTCACAAATGTCAACATTTACCTATTCGTATAAAGTGTTCTTCTCAGACCCCTCACAGCCTCCCTGAATCAGAACATTTCGAGAAATTTCAAGATTGAAAAATATATCTAAGCAACAATGTTACGAGAGTGTATATTGGACATACCATAATAACCATTAGAATATGTCTACAAACGTTTATTTCTAATAAACATGACCTTTTTTCTAACAATTCTATGGCATCATATTGATAATTGCATACCACAAAGCTGTGAATTTCCAAGTTGTCAGACTGTATTCCAGTGTATTCCAGTGCCGGGACAGGTTACTTTGTAGGAATAGGTAAATATTGACAACTTAATGGCCCCTAATTCTAAAGAGGTCAGGTCACGGCTACCTCAGTGCCTCAGGTCACGGCTACCTCAGTGCCTCAGGTCATGGCTACCTCAGTGCCTCAGGTCATGGCTACCTCAATGCCTCAGATATGACTGCCTCAATGCCTCAGGTCATGGCTACCTCAATGCCTCAGGTCATGGCTACCTCAGTGCCTCAGGTCATGGCTACCTCAGTGCCTCTATTACAAAACTCCTGCAGCACCTGCTGTAAAATTACTTATCCATGATTAACTGCCCCTACATCGTAAGGAACACTGTGTACACAGGAGGAACTGAACCCAAACAATGATTCTACCTGAACCCAACCTGGAAGACACACAACCTCCCTGCCCCAGTGACCCACAACCTCCCTGCCCCAGTGACCCACAACCGCCCTGTCCCAGTGACACACAACCTCTGTCCCAGTGACACACAACCTCCCTGTCCCAATGACCCACCCCATCAGCAAACATCTGTCCAATGATAGCATTCAGCAGAGATACACAAGTGTCAGGCCTCCAGCTTCTGGAAGGAGATCTCTCCACCTTTTCTGTCAATTTTTTATATCTCCTGCTTCTCCCTTTTTTATATAATCTCCCTCTTTTTGAAACAATTCTACATTTGCAATAAAAAGTGCTTACAGAATAAATAAAATGTCCCCCTCCCCGAGACTTTACAAAAATTATTGTGGGAGGGGAGATACCCCTTTTCTGCACCCTCTTTCCTTATTTCACACCCACCAGGAGAATCTCCTTCCTCAGGATTATTTCACTTGGAACCTCTGGTGTCCACTCCTGTAATAATCAACCAAATTTCACATTTAAAAATTCGCTTGAAGTTACAATACTGCTGATTGGCTGAAAATTTCCATTTTTCATGTACGCGCTACTTCGTCAAATAAATACCGCTCTCTCTGATGGTATTTTTAAACCAATCAGGAGATTCTGTCCATCTGTATTTTCATGCAACAGTTTATTATCAATCATCAGTGGTACTGATGATTGACTGACTGATCTGGTCGAAAATAAGTTTTCGGCTGGTGTTCACTGAAAAGTTAACGGTCAATGAAACGTTTACATGACGATTATCTCGGTAACGTAATTTTCAGACATGACATAAGCCTCCAGGAAAATGTGATTGTAACTGACATAATTATCGCAGAATGATATGTTTTACGTCATTACGAAGCTCATTTAATGCTCTATCTGATAAACTATTGTCAAATGCCACATTTGGTTGATTAGGACAGCAGTGGTGCATGTGCAGCACGTGCGTTCACTAAAACTGGCTGTACAAATTAATTCAAAGATGCATATCAACACAACTGTAGCTCATTCGTTTCCATTTCCATAAACACTCACAATAAAACCAGTCACGTTAAAATCAGCCGACCACAAGCGATCAAGCAGGTTCAAGTTCCGACGAGTGGTGATTGACACAGGAAGCCATTCTACATACTTGTCCACGGTGCTGAAACTAAATATAGCAATATGCTTAAAACACCCACAATGATTGTATATGAACATATCGGCCGTCATCATCATTAATATCATCACAAATGGTTCCCTCATCCATATTCAGTTCTGATAATGTCTGGGGCTGTGCTTGTGTCTCGTCGGACTGCAAGACACATTGTCATGTCGTAACATCGACATGTCACCACCACTGATTCCGTTGAAACCACTGACGGGTTGAGAGCGCCGTTTCTTCTGCCGGCTGGCAGAGCTGTCGCGTTTCTTTTGGTTACACGGCAATGCCCGTTCTCTTGAGTTTTCTTGACTGTGCTTCGTTGCGCCGCATTTCTGACCATCCGTGTTTGCATTGTCGTCCGACTGTTGTAGCTTGCACAGGGACAGATATTTAGAGAGGGACTTCGGGAGATCCGCATTGGCCAGGTGTATCATGGATGATTCGGGTGTGTCAATGAACCCATACTCTTTATATGTTGCTGAGTTGTCGAGTTGGTCCTTCGGGGTTCGTCGATGTCCCCTTCCTGGACTCACAGCCGAGTTCTTGTTTTTGTCGTGCTGTTGGCCGTTGTCAAGGTCGAGCCGAGCGAGGTCAGCCGGGTGAGCGGGACTACTGTGTGGCCGTCGCTTCTTCTTCTTCAGCTGGCGAACTGTCGTCTTTTCGTGGTGGAAGCCGGGCTCTGGGGGTGTTCGATTGTCAACTCCACACCCTGCCCCCGAGGGGGAAAACCCCGCCCCCGAGGACAACCTCTTCGCTCGTCGACTCGCATCAATACAGCCGCGAGATGGACTTGCTCCCAATGGCGACCGAGTTACGACTGGCATTGTGTCATGGTCACTGGAGCCACTGATATCATAACACGATGGAACACTACTAACACTGGCAACATTCCCGTTGTCGGTGTCATCACCAAGGCCACAGGGGTCACGATATATCAACCGTGTCAGGGGCATGACCTTCGCCTGCACAGGTGCAGCAGTGACCTTTGACCTGATCATGCCACTGTCATGTGACTCTGTGTTTGACCCGACCTTGTTAATGGACTGGTCACGCCCTGCAATGTTTCCGCCGTGCATACGAGGTTCGTTATTTGCACATGCGTACTCGTCTAAACGGGCATGCTGACTGGTCCTTGGATCACCTTGAATGTCAGAACCATATTTGCCCGCACCAGACTGCCTAGTCCGCCGAAGGTCAAACTGATTGTCTACAGAGTCCTCAGGGCATTCCTGCCTCAAAGGCGAATCAACACGCCCCAGGTTGACACCTACACATCGTTCTGGTAAGTTATTTGTCTCGAATCTGGTATCAGTAGGCGCTGGGTGGTTGTCATAGCTATGCACTCCTGCAAAAGGCATCGACCAGCCAATAGGTTGCGTTCCATACTGGCGTCGTTCTCCTGTCTCCGAGCACACCGAAAACTGAGACGTTACCGAACTGGACCGAACAAACACAGGTGACTGACGAACAGGCGAATCAGATGGTGAAATGATAACAGGTTGGCAGTTCACGGCATCGCCACCAGGACACCTGGCGCCCATTTTATTTCCACTCGCTGCACTGACACCAGATCTCAGATGACCTGGGGAGGGGTGGATATCAGCACCGCCGCAGGCTCCTTCAGAAGGATAACTATCCTCGCTGGTTAGGCGGGGACCATCTCTTGCACCTTCCAGCTGTGCAGCTCCACTGCAGGTGGCACCACCAGTGCCACAGGTTTCAGCTTGGTGTCGCTCAGGCAGTACAAGATCTGTTGGTGGCAGACTACGACGAGAGCGCAGACTTTTCGCAGCATCTGCGATCTCCTGAGCAGAGAACACCTGGACGCCAAGAGGCTGCCTGTTGCTGCCCCGATCGATGCCATGCCAACCGTTTCCTTGGCAACCAGCATTGCCGTTCCTCCGGCCAGTTAAATGGATTGCCGAATGAATGGACTGCACGTCGCGGACTTCATCATCCAAATCCGGTGAATTACGCAGAGATGACAGTCTCCGTTCTATACTCGGTCCAACATCTGGCGAATTACGTCCAACGCAGCAATTATCAACAGCAGAGGTTCTTTCGCATCTGTCGTCTTTGCGCTTGCGAGGCGTTCCGTGCAAACAAGTAGTGGTGCGTGTGGCATCTAATTTGCTTGACTGTGGTGCAAACAGTGGTCGAGTACGGTTTGCGACGTGCGATGGTGACTGGCAGTTCTGTGCCATGTCCACCTCATTGTCCTGGTGTACTGCACGAGGTGATTCCTGCTGTTCGACCACGGACACACATGGGATATTATTATGCATTCGCACTATTATCTGCGATGGGGAACTGCACTCCGACGACTCGCTTGTAACCATGGCAACACCGTACTCAGGACAGCGATTATCATCAATCGGCGACTCGTCTACAGCACCACCCGTCTGTGAACTGCTGCGACTCGGTTGACGAAATCCCACTTCAGAATGATTGTCCCACGAACGACTATCCTGTGGCATCGTCGTCTCAATGGCATCATCTTCTACCGTGCCGTTCTCCCTAGTGGGAGGTAATGCATCCCCAGTCACATCCCCAGTTGTCTCTCCGACATTGTTGTTCCCGGGAGACTGGAGTGCTTCCTCGTATGGGGGCGGTGCCTCTCCCATGGGAACTCTCGGGGGTTTGGGAGAGGAGTAGGGAGGGGGCGGGTCGTCGTATGGGGTGAAGTCCAGCCCCATGTCCAGCTGGTCAAACTGAGCCATGTAGGCCACGTTGTCGTCCTCTGCCCTCTCTGCATTCAGTCCTGAAACAGACTCTCTGGGTAAGATAAAACATGACAAGGATGGGTATTTCCAATATGTAAAAAAAATGTGTACAAAGAAACTATAGACACACAAACATGCCAGGGTACCATACTATTTACCAGTTGCAACTGTGTTGCTGTTTCATAATAAACATGCAATAATTTGCCATAAATTTCCTGCCCCTATATTTTACCCTTGAATGTGGCCATCTTTGATATCTTTTACCCTAGAAGTGCGACGAGCCAAAATTATGTGTTCTTCGCGCATGACTTACTTCGCATCATTATGAGCATTCTGCGCTGTCGAAGTCGATGAACCATGAAGAGTAGAAGTGCCAGGATGAGGAATGATGTCACAGTGCTCGCCACGAGTCGCAGGCCGAGATTTGCTGTGTCCTCTTCTACACCTGGTGGCAAGGTCACACAAACGTCACATCTCAACGATCATTACACATCCAAAACATTTCAATTTAAATATGAATATTTTACATAATCATATTCCCATTAGCTTAACAACAATTTAATTTGACTATTTTAATATATTATAGTATATATTTTTTTATTATTAATTATTATTTTTATTATTATATTGATATATTATAATATATTTATTTTAAGAGATTTATTTATTTATTTGTATTTTAATGTATTTCTTTGTTTATTTAGCAAATGAAGGTTATGTTATTAATTTTTAATATGCTGTCAAACGCCACGAACAAACTTGGATCTTGTTATTACCAGCCCTCATATTATTAATTTGTGGATTCACAGCCTTTGTAACACCCATCTGAAGGATATTGTGATTTGTTGTCCATAAAACTTGTCATTAAACTAAAGTAATTATTTTCTGAAGCATCTGTGTGTGTGTATGTGCGCATGTGTGTGCTGTAAACTACACATCTGTGTGTGTGTATGTGCGCATGTGTGTGCTGTAAACTACACATACGTGTGCATAATTCATCCTACAGGCATTGCTCACTTAAGATTCAGAGGAGTGCCATCAAAAATCAATTTCTAGACAGCTGCGATCACAAAGCTGACGCTACAAGCTGTGCCTTCATCTTTTCTCATAGCTGAAATTCAGTTATGGTTGGCCACAACTGACTGACACTGATCGATTTTTGGTTGGTTTATTGCAAATAGTGGTCGGGTCAATCCAGGTTAAAATTATAGGTGGTGCATACTAAATTTGTCCCAACTTAAAAACTATGACAACGTGTTGAATATGTACTGTTCTCAACAAACATACAAATACAATCAACAAACGCGTGCACCTCCAGCGAAACTTGGAACTGGATATTTTTTAGGTGGAACTGGAATTTGTATGCTGTAATGGGTGTGTAATTGGAATTTGTATGCTGTAATGGGTGTGTAATTGGAATTGATATAATGTAACTGACCCGACATCAATAAGTAACAAGAACATTCAATTTCCTAAAACAGAATCCATATATTGTCCAGCTGATCACAACAGTGCCACCGCATAGTTGGAACTGACCAGGGGCGAAGGAACAGGCTGCAACAGCTGATGCCCAGTAAAGATGTAGGGATGTCACGACAAATGCAAGAACATGCCAGCAGTAACGTATTGATTACTTGACTTGCTTCACACATCAAAGGACTTTCATAATGCAGACATCTTCGATATTTTAGACACTGTTGTGCAATTTAGAACCATTACACACAGACCCTTAGCTAGAAATAAGATTTTGCCAGTCTTGAATATTAAAAAAAATCTTAAACGCGCGAACGGCTTCCGTGGAAGCCATTGCATCTTTGACAGCCATTATTGGCCCAATTTATTTTTTTTCATTGGCAAGCTAATGCTGGATGACATAATGGCAGCCATTATTAACCCATTTGGTTTTAGCACTGGTGGGCAACCTTATATAAATTGTCAAACTTACCTCTGCCCGGGTAGTTAGGGATATAGGTGCTCTTGTTAGTGCTATCCCCATGAATCGGCACTTCGATGCAGTGGAACTTGCAACACTCGCCCTTGATGGTTTCGTAGAGACTGCAGTCAGGCGGGGAGCACTGCACGGACGTACACATGGTCGGGTAGCCCCCCAGACATGTACACTCGAAGCAGAAGTCATTGCTCGGGAAGAACTTGGTGCCGTCGCTGACAAACTTGCCCTGCCAGTCGGAACATTGGAGGCGCGACTCTACAGCCACAAGAGAGACGACTTCACTGGGGTGTGTATGTGTAGTCTTAAAATGCTATAGACCTTGTCTGTTTTTTAAAAGACCCTGGTTCGCCAGTTATTTGACCAGATCATAGGAAAATGTGAGGCTAGAACATTCAGACATGATATCCAATGTGTTCCAATAACTATCCGTACATCATTGCCATATATCTGGCATCATTGTGAGATGTTTGTGGTGTCATTGCCATATATGTGGTGTCATTGCGATATGTATGTGGTGTCATTGCGATATGTTTGTGGTGTCATTGCGATATGTTTGTGGTGTCATTGCAATATGTTTGTGGTGTCATTGCCATATATCTATAACGTCACTGTGATATGTTTGTGGTGTCATTGCGATATATTTGTGACATCATTGCGATATGTTTGTGACATCATTGCGATATGTTTGTGATGTCACTGCAATGCTGGTAGATTGGTAAACTGGTAGATTTTGAAATTGGTCATAAAAATATTTATATTTTTTATTATATTTTCTTAAATTGGTTGATTTACATAGGTAAATGCATAGTCTGTTTTAAAATCTGTGGTCGTACAATATACATTATTTATAACACGTACAACATCTGATAACTAAAAATAAAACCACGATTGTGGGAAAAACACAGTGCTAACATGTATGCATTGTAAATAATGTCTATTCTTTGTAAGACCTTGAAAAATCTTCAAAATGGGAATTTTTAAAGAAACGTCTTACATTGGCTTGCAACTACACATTAGTCTACAACTAGGTCAGGCTAACATATTATTATCTGGAAGAAAGAATGAACACAAACTAAACCTAGGCCCTAGGCTAAAACGGAATGGACTGTATACTGTTTCAACCACAATGTTGGCCTGGGATGGACAAAGACTGATAGCATCATTATGATTGGGAGTATATCTGATGATCTCTACATGATGACAATCCATCCTTCAAGCACAGCTCCCTGAAGGGGCTTGAACTGCCATGAGCCATGTTGATACGCACCTCGCTCATGGCCCTTGCTACTACAGGCAGGCCACGGCACACTTGTAAAATCAATTCCCACAGAGCTGTGATGAGACAGCTAATATGGCCCAAGGAAGCAGACCACCACTGCCATGCAGAGGTCAGACCACAACTATTGCCTTGGTGGCCAAAACTGGACCTTCACAAATTGTAAAGTGAAAAACATTCACATTGAATCACGGCCACCGTCACTGATATTAATTTCTGGACAAGTTTTGTCAAAATCACCCACCTCCAGCTCTCTTAGACATGTTGCAAACATGCCTACCCTCAAAATTGACAGTTTTTGCCAAATATTAATACACCTACCGGTGCTATGGGAATGTCACCACCAAAATATCTACGTCTTCGAATCTGCTTCATACTGCAACATCTCACTGACAAAGGTACAACATCTCACTGCCAAAGGTACAACATCTCACTGCCAAAGGTACATCTCACTGCCAAAGGTACAACATCTCACTGTCAAAGGTACATCTCACTGCCAAAGGTACAACATCTCACTGTCAAAGGTACAACATCTCACTGCCAAAGGTACAACATCTCACTGACAAAGGTACATCTCACTGCCAAAGGTACAACATCTCACTGTCAAAGGTACAACATCTAACTGCCAAAGGTACAACATCTCACTACCAAAGGTACAACATCTCACTGCCAAAGGTACAACATCTCACTGCCAAAGGTACAACATCTCACTGTCAAAGGTACAACATCTCACTGCCAAAGGTACAACATCTCACTGCCAAAGGTACAACATCTCACTGACAAAGGTACAACATCTCACTGTCAAAGGTACAACATCTAACTGCCAAAGGTACAACATCTCACTACCAAAGGTACAACATCTCACTGCCAAAGGTACAACATCTCACTGCCAAAGGTACAACATCTCACTGTCAAAGGTACAACATCTCACTGCCAAAGGTACAACATCTCACTGCCAAAGGTACAACATCTCACTGACAAAGGTACAACATCTCACTGTCAAAGGTACAACATCTAACTGCCAAAGGTACAACATCTCACTACCAAAGGTACAACATCTCACTGCCAAAGGTACAACATCTCACTGTCAAAGGTACAACATCTCACTGCCAAAGGTACATCTCACTGCCAAAGGTACAACATCTCACTGCCAAAGGTACAACATCTCACTGTCAAAGGTACAACATCTCACTGACAAAGGTACAACATCTCACTGCCAAAGGTACAACATCTCACTGCCAAAGGTACAACATCTCACTGTCAAAGGTACAACATCTCACTGCCAAAGGTACAACATCTCACTGCCAAAGGTACAACATCTCACTATTGCCAAAGGTACAACATCTCACTGTACAAGGTACAACATCTCACTGCCAAAGGTACAACATCTCACTGCCAAAGGTACAACATCTCACTGCCAAAGGTACAACATCTCACTGTCAAAGGTACAACATCTCACTACCAAAGGTACAACATCTCACTGCCAAAGGTACAACATCTCACTGTCAAAGGTACAACATCTCACTGCCAAAGGTACATCTCACTGCCAAAGGTACAACATCTCACTGCCAAAGGTACAACATCTCACTGTCAAAGGTACAACATCTCACTGACAAAGGTACAACATCTCACTGCCAAAGGTACAACATCTCACTGCCAAAGGTACAACATCTCACTGTCAAAGGTACAACATCTCACTGCCAAAGGTACAACATCTCACTGCCAAAGGTACAACATCTCACTGACAAAGGTACATCTCATTGCCAAAGGTGTAACATCTCACTGTCAAAGGTACAACATCTCACTGCCAAAGGTACAACATCTCACTGCCAAAGGTACAACATCTCACTGCCAAAGGTACAACATCTCACTGTCAAAGGTACAACATCTCACTGCCAAAGGTACAACATCTCACTGACAAAGGTACAACATCTCACTGACAAAGGTACATCTCATTGCCAAAGGTGTAACATCTCACTGTCAAAGGTTTGACATTTCAAATGTTCCAACCTTGCTGGCTGAATACAGTTACCACGGGTACTTCTTGGCAAATAAAATAACTGAAATCGGCTAAATTGTGTATTTTTAGGCATTACATTTGGAAGCATAAGTAGTAACCATGGTCTGACCTCTCACAGTTCATTGATAATTAAGCAATGCTCAATGTGTTAATCAGTTTGGCAAGAATGGAAGACGTAGCAGGCCAACAACCAAATTATATATTCGTCTTCCTGTTGACCCAGCTCAATTGGCACAGCACGACAACCACATTTCAAAGGCATCCAAATTCTTTTCATTCATTTTTTTTCCTGGGCCCAACTTTCAAAACCATAGTTCTGCAGTTCAGGAATCAGGTCAGACTAGCCCTTTCATCGTTCACTGCAGGCAAAATCGAAGTTGATCTGGCAGATTCAGTTGTAAGATATATACCATTTTTTCCTGGAAACACAAAATTAGCCAATTCTATTATTTAAGGGTTAACAATTATTCGAAGGATGCCACAACGACATTTACTGGTCATGACTCATTGACTTTGTCACTGAAAGGTCTGTTTGTTCAGACAAGATTTCATCATCTCTTTAAAGCATATAATTCTAGTGCAATTACTGCACAAACGCATCTAACTAAACAAGGGAGCAATTACTGCACAAAAGCTGTTCATGTATATAATCCCCCCACTGTTAAAGGGCTGACTCACTGCTGCCAGGGACTCATCTATTCATAGTTGTACAAGTGAGAACACCTGCAATTATGTGTTCAAAAGACACCTCAAAGCCAGGTGCATCGGTGCCAACACTTGCTCAAGTGCACTGCTCAACTACATCTGAAAGTAGCTGTTCCCCAGGAAGAACCCAGCTTTAGATTTGGGGTTGATTACACATTGTAAGTGGAACTGAAACACAAATTCCTGAACTGGAATTGGCGTTTTGCTTTTAAAAGTAACCAGAACTGGTGACAACGTAATTGGTATTTTCGATTACTTTTACATAACTTTTTCAATCACATCATATAATTTAGCAACCATAGACAAGTATGTCAATGGTTGCTCTGGTCACATATTTTTATTTTGACATGAAATTGATAAAATATTGGAATCAAGTGTAGTGGTATCTTGGAATTGGTATTTTTGAGGTGTAATTGTAATTTGTAAGGAATTGCAACTGATATAACGTAATTCATTGTTACTGACCCTAAGTCTGGTACCCAACATGAAACAAACCCTTCAGTTACTCACACACCTGATATCATCATTTCTAGGATGTTTGCAACAAAAGTTTCACTGCACATATTTGACTAATCTCACATTGACAATCAAAACAGAGAAGAAGGCACCATACACTGGTGTTATTGTTGGCTAAGCCTACAGGTTATTACAGGCTACAACACAGCCGGCTAAGCCTACAGGTTATTACAGGCTACAACACAGACAGCTAAGCCTACAGGTTATTACAGGCTACAACACAGACGAAAAGAACTGAACAAATTGGTTGAAAAATATGATTGGTTTGCATTATTATTTACCATAATTTTCTGTGTATAATACGCCTCCAGGAATAATACAAACATTGCTCAAGTCTGACAAAATCTCTATATTACCATGTATAATATGTACCCCAACTTTGTACCATGTATAATATGTAACCCAACTTTGTACCATGTATAATATGTACCCCAACTTTGTACCATGTATAATATGTACCCCAACTTTGTACCATGTATAATATGTACCCCAACTTTGTACCATGTATAATATGTACCCTAACTTTGTACCATGTATAATATGTACCCCAACTTTGTACCATGTATAATATGTACCCCAACTTTGTACCATGTATAATATGTACCCCAA
This sequence comes from Lamellibrachia satsuma, assembly GCA_033239005.1. Classification (NCBI taxonomy): domain Eukaryota; kingdom Metazoa; phylum Annelida; class Polychaeta; order Sabellida; family Siboglinidae; genus Lamellibrachia; species Lamellibrachia satsuma. The sequence continues at coordinate 1,216,002 of BSQZ01000091.1, forward strand.
CTTTGTACCATGTATAATATGTACCCCAACTTTGTACCATGTATAATATGTACCCCAACTTTGTAGCAACAACCCCCTATTTCCCCACTTCCAATAGTTTGGTTGAAGCACAGATTGGAGTGCCCCATGGCCTGGTGTACCTGTTAGGTGCAATCAGGGCTGCGTTGCATCAGCATCTTGTCGTGAGCGCCATTGGCTTTTATCATTGCACACTCTGCACCACTATTCGGACCACAAGTGTACAAAAACACAATATTTTAAAAGACTATAATCATGTTCATGTACTTGGAGTGATTGAACGAATGCATTGGCATAGACAAAAATTAGGTAGTTGTTGTTTAGCAGCATAAATAACTTCTAGGCCAATCTGTAGCTCATGATTACCACACACTGGGTCCGACAAATTTGTTTACCACTGTTACCGTGTACAATATGCACCTGGACTTTTAAGTAACAATGAAGCGGGATAATGCATATTATACACAGAAAATTGCGGTATATCCTGTTGACAACCAGAAGTTCCAGAGATGTGACCTTAATTGGTATTTACAACTGCAAGTGGCACAAAGCCATGACTGCACAAATACTAACACCACACCTGTACTACATAATACCAGTTCCTGATCAATACACACATTAGCACCTAGCTAATAGCCAAACAACTCCACAACAAAACTAATTAGTCAGTGCTTAATTATGGTGCACATGGACATTATTAATTAAATAATCTGCAAAGGACATTTTCCTACAGTGGAACAGGACAGATGGCAATATGTTTAGAAATAGACTAAAAGAGTTAAAACTGAGTTAATTCTTACCCAACTCATGGCAACAGACACTAATTTAGTTAATGTTTTAATGAAATCAAATTATGCCTCTAACCAATTATATATCAACACTCCTGTAAGCAATAAGCAAATCAGCCTGCTTTTAATCGTCATTACAGTATATGCCAGATGGTACACGCATGCAAACATCTGGTGATTGCTAGGCATAATTGTAAGCACTTATAAGAAGATGAATTGCATAATAATGTCAGGTATCAACTAATGAGGTAAACTATAACACCTGGAGTCCTCTGGACTGGTAACACAGGAAGCAGGATGTGGCTATAACTGAGGCTCCAAGTGGCCTGATCCAAAATAGTACATTTATCATTGTATCTACGCATTGTATCATAGTCAGTGATTTTCCTAAGCTTGTACATTCCCTCACTTGAAATTTATGGTCCCAAGCTCAGCTCTCACTGACACCTAACCACCCACCCATGAACCCAAAATCTATGGTCCTATCCCGGAAATCTACGGTTCCAATCCAGGACTGTAGATTATCATAAAAAATTGCTAATCAGTCATATAATGTATATCATTAACAAGGGAAACCCAACAATATATATATATATATATATATATATATATATATATATATTTATATATATATATACACACACATTGTATTTAGAGATATAACAAGTTATTATTAAACATATAATACACACTGTATCTAAAGATATATAAAATAAGTTATTATTAAACCTGAAAAATCGATTTACTATTTGATCACATTATTTATAAAAGTAATATTAGTAGTAAAATGACATGATCAGATTATATGGAAGCTGGTGAGGACTGGTGCAGTGTGTTGTGCCACATCTCTTGGCAACAATGGTAAAATTGTGAGATTTGGAAATAAAGTTGCTAGATTTTAAAAAACTGGTTGACAAATTCTGAAACCTGCAGGAAAATCATGGGAACTGGAGCTTCTGTGATAACCCCAAAGGTTCAAAGGTTACAGAAACTGTGTGCTTGATGCTCCAAGCAATTTCTTACATTTTTATTAGCTTCAAAAACAAAAAGATATGCAATTTGAGCATTCAATTTCATAAAAGCAAAATTGTAGAAAAGGTGTTTTAAACAGTTAATCACTGACGACAATGTCATAAATTTATTGGTTATTAAATTATGAAGAAATGGTCAATATTATTGATTAAGTTAAAGTAAAAAATTCCTTTGATTTCACGAATTTAGCTGTGAATCCTCGAAAATAATCAGAACGTTATCGCAATTGCAATTAGTAATTACAAAACTGCAAGGGGACTCAGTACAAGCAATCCTTTCAAATCAATATGACTATGTACTTTAACCTGTAGACAAGCATAAATAATGCACAATAATTCCCACGACAACAACCGTGGACAGTAAATCAGCCAGACATGAAAGGGTGCACTCGGTCACCAAACTGAGGTAACTATATCATTCTGACGCACAAATGTTTTTTTTATTAATTTAATAAAATTGCCAAATATATCCATGCCAAATCAACTGACGTTTCTGGGGACATTCTCACGCTCAAATGTTTTCTTGAATTAATTTAATAAAATTGTGAGTATAGTTTGCACTGCTACACTACAATGAATCACTGTTTTAGATACATGGCTAGAAAGAAATCAGTCAAAAATGATAATTAATGTTGACTGATTTTAAAAATGAAAAGTTTATATTTTACACTACTTATTTAATGCTACTATAATAACCTGCTGGACACAATTTAAAATTTGGGGGTTAAGTGTTTGTGTTTTGCGTAAATGCACTGGGTCTAAACACTCCACGAAAGATGAGATCCTTTTGCTTTGAACACTCGCTAATTTTATTTAATTCAACTCATACACTCTGAAGTATATTTCTAAGTATATGATACATTTTAATATTATTATTAATTGTGCTCGCCATTAGGTTGCACCTGTATCATATTATAATGGCATTTCAAAGCTGGTCTTCTATTAGCCATAACATGGTAACTGTGACAGCAACCACAGCTGACTATCCTCAATGAAACACCTGACAACCACAGCTGACTATCCTCATTGACAGACCTGGCAACCACAGCTGACTAGCCTCAACGACAGGCCTGACAACCACATCTGACTAGCCTCAACGACAGGCCTGACAACCACAGCTGACTAGCCTCAATCAAAGGCCTGGTAACTACAGCTGACTAGCCTCAATGACAGGCTTGGCAACCACAGCTGACTAGCCTCAATGACAGGCCTGGTAACCACATCTGACTAGCCTCAATGACAGGCCTGACAACCACAGCTGACTAGCCTGAATTACAGACCTGGTAACCACAGCTGACTAGCCTCAATGAAAGGCCTGGTAACCACAGCTGACTAGCCTCAATGACAGACCTGGTAACCACAGCTGACTATCCTCAATGACAGGCCTGACAACCACAGCTGACTAGCCTCAATGACAGGCCTGACAACCACAGCTGACTAGCCTCAATGACAGACCTGGTAACCACAGCTGACTAGCCTCAATGAAAGGCCTGGTAACCACAGCTGACTAGCCTCAATGACAGGCCTGGTAACCACATCTGACTAGCCTCAATGACAGGCCTGGTAACCACAGCTGACTAGCCTCAATGAAAGGCCTGGTAACCACAGCTGACTAGCCTCAATGAAAGGCCTGGTAACCACAGCTGACTAGCCTCAATGACAGGCCTGGTAACCACAGCTGACTAGCCTCAATGACAGGCCTGGTAACCACATCTGACTAGCCTCAATGACAGGCCTGGTAACCACAGCTGACTAGCCTCAATGAAAGGCCTGGTAACCACAGCTGACTAGCCTCAATGAACGGCCTGGTAACCACAGCTGACTAGCCTCAATGACAGGCCTGGTAACCACATCTGACTAGCCTCAATGACAGGCCTGGTAACCACAGCTGACTAGCCTCAATGAAAGGCCTGGTAACCACAGCTGACTAGCCTCAATGAAAGGCCTGGTAACCACAGCTGACTAGCCTCAATGACAGGCCTGGTAACCACAGCTGACTAGCCTCAATGACAGGCCTGGTAACCACAGCTGACTAGCCTCAATGACAGGCCTGGTAACCACATCTGACTAGCCTCAATGACAGGCCTGACAACCACAGCTGACTAGCCTCAATGACAGACCTGGTAACCACAGCTGACTAGCCTCAATGACAGACCTGGTAACCACAGCTGACTAGCCTCAATGAAAGGCCTGGTAACCACAGCTGACTAGCCTCAATGAAAGGCCTGGTAACCACATCTGACTAGCCTCAATGACAGGCCTGGTAACCACAGCTGACCAGCCTCAATGACAGGCCTGGTAACCACAGCTGACTAGCCTCAATGAAAGGCCTGGTAACCACAGCTGACTAGCCTCAATGACAGGCCTGGTAACCACATCTGACTAGCCTCAATGACAGGCCTGGTAACCACAGCTGACTAGCCTCAATGACAGACCTGGTAACCACAGCTGACTAGCCTCAATGACAGACCTGGTAACCACAGCTGACTAGCCTCAATGAAAGGCCTGGTAACCACAGCTGACTAGCCTCAATGAAATGCCTGGTAACCACAGCTGACTAGCCTCAATGACAGGCCTGGTAACCACAGCTGACTAGCCTCAATGACAGGCCTGGTAACCACATCTGACTAGCCTCAATGACAGGCCTGGTAACCACAGCTGACTAGCCTCAATGACAGGCCTGGTAACCACAGCTGACTAGCCTCAATGAAAGGCCTGGTAACCACAGCTGACTAGCCTCAATGACAGGCCTGACAACCACAGCTGACTAGCCTCAATGACAGGCCTGGTAACCACAGCTGACTAACTTCAGGCCTGTGAGCTACACAGAGACAAAGGACAAACATCTAATACACAACACAAGCCCAGTCATTAACCTGCCCTGACTACATAATGCTACAGCCTCACCATGAATAATCTGATCAAACACAGCATTCTGCACACTCAGTGATTGTGCTTTGCCTGTTCACGACACACCTGTGAACGCTGTTCTGTAAGCAAATCTACACAATGCTAGAGTTTCCATTCTGACACATGATTTACTTGGTTTAAATTTGGCTACATTTTAAGGAGGTAGATTTCAGCATCCTGTAGCTCTATGGAAATTAAAAATTTACCCTTCAAAATGTCTTCATACATGAACTGACCAGTGCCGCGATAACCTCCAGGGCATCCAGGCTACAAGTAGATTCCATCAAGGTCATTCATTCAATCATTCCACACCATCCATGGACAGATGACCAGTAATAAAGCAATAATAGATATTATACATTGACTAAGAAGCAAACATTACGCGATGAACTAATGTATCCTTAGAAAATAATGAAGCATACTGAATGGCAGGCAACCATATCATTCAAGTTACAAATAGTGAGCAACAGTTTGATAAACAAATATCTGGTGAATGAGAATAATTGGAGTAAATTATTCACTACAAATAATCAACAAAATATATTTGTTGCATACATATCATATTATGCATCACAATATGCAGAAATTAAATAAAGCTGCTCTAAAATTGGATAATATTTCTTGATGTTGAGTATGTCTATGGTTCTTCTATTCACAATCACATGCTGTTATTTCAATATGGAATTGATCATTTGAATTAGTATTTTGGGGTTTTGAATTGGTATTTAGGAAGTGGAATTGTCATGTTGTCATTGGTGGGTAATTGGAATTGATTTTTAATGTAATTCACCCCAAGTGAAATAGTTCAGTTAATTGTACTAGAGAAATAAAATTGTTATATTCTTTGTTGTTCACAATCGGGTTACATCTATATACAGATATTGTCCATATCAGTGTCAATCAGAAAACATGCTTTCCATTTCCTTATATTTCAAGCATTGTAGCACCATCAGACTCACAAGATCACTTGAAACCGAATATATTTAAAGGTGGGACTTATTAATTATGATTCATCAACAATGTAGCACCACAACTTTGATAAGCAAACTGGATTTTGTATGCAGGTCAAACATAACATTTACATTTGTCAATAATGTCAATGATTGCAAACACCTTAAGGACATCCCCGAAGTTGTTTCAATGGATTTCATGTCCTACCTTCCATAAGCAGGCACACTTAGTAACCATATTGTGCCATGTAGTTATTTGTGTTCATACAGCGCAGTGGCTTATCACTTATCAATCAATACTGTATTTATTTCAATGCCAAACCAGAACAAAAGCATACTTAAATGGCCTTGATCTCCAGGTCTTTTATAAATAGTCTGCTTGTTTACATGTTTTGACATGTTCAGATATTTTGCTTCTTCAAAATTAAGTGCTTTCAAGGATTTTATATTTGGTTCATACGATGATCAGATAGGGTTTAAATATAAATCAGGGCACGTTTTCTCTTTCTGAAATTTTTCACTATACTACACACATGCATGACTATTCAAACAAGGTCTAGAACCAACATATATGGGTAATCCCACAATACGGCAAGACTGTTCATTGCACTGTAAAGTAACTATATATCCAAACTAGATAAAATCACATGAATATTAACATTTTCAACTTGTTTGTTATGGTTGATGCATCACCAAGTTGACTGGTCAGAAATCATTTCTTTGTTAACACTGCGTTTATATAAAATTACGACACATGCTTTAGTAGTTTAGTACTATAGTAGTGCCATATTTGACCAAAATGCGGTGTTCTACTTCTAGCAAGTACAGGGTTACTTCTTTGAAATACTGCTAATAAATTAGATTTGTTTGTTTTGAATGTGGACTTCAATTTCACCTACCTTAGGCATTACCATACATGTATTGAACTTTTTATCTTGATGATGCTAACTTGTATTTCCCTATGTTTTTGTGTGCAATTTGGTAACTTTATTAACTACATCCAAACAGATAATGTGTGTATATGATTTTTTAAATGTAATGTCCCCATATATTTGACGCTAAGGAGGTACTGAAAGTGGCACAAAACTAGCCTCAGATGATGAGGAAGGAAACATGCGATGATATAACTACACACTACTCTAGTGCTCCTACTACCTAGACAGTCATCTGTGCTACCTTTGTTGTGTCTCATATAAAGCAGGCACAACTTAACCCATGGAAGCTATTTTTATTCTGAGTCTTGGGAAGGTGTAGAAACATATCATGACAAAACTGTCACAATGCAAGCAAACTTGTATCAGACCAGTGGAATACACTGACATCTAGATTAGATTCTACTCCTGGGGATGCAACTTGCAAGACATAAATATTCTGCAAGTGTCCTGACTTAGACCTAGACTTGGAGACTTAAGTAGCGTTTATTCCTAAGTCTTAGAGAGGTTTACTCCTAACTCTTAGAGAGATTTACACCTCAGGCTTCGAAATAAGCGACATAAGAATCTTAGCTAAGTTAGTGACTTAGCCCTGGGTTAGTGTCGTGATCAGCAAGACGCTCGCCTTTCCAGTTAGTGAAAGGCGAGGATCCAGAGAGCTCTAGGCTATTTGTCACATTACTAAAATGCAATAAACACACGCCATAAACATGTATTTCACATATATAAATATCTAGTATACGTAATAATTACGTATATGACTAAAGTTAATAACCATGCATAAATATAAAAATATTACATTTTGTAATGAAAACTCTTAACATCATGTGGATATCGGACAATATTGTTCATCATTAGATGATACACTTACTCATAATTAATTAAATGGAGCACATGTCTTCCGCTTCTTGACATCAATGTGCAGATGGCATGTCACAGGCATGTCAGTTTTAAATCTTAAATCTATAAGTTCCAATACCAGATGATGTCGCAAATGCAACTTACATGCATTACTTTTTGACCGCATGGAACTACACCTCTATTAGTATTGCCAGTGTTGGGGCATTTGACTATGTCTAAACAAGTGCTATTTCCCTTTGCTTTGGGTTACAGGCTCATTTCCCCCCTGCCCCTAGTAACTAGTCGGCTAGCAGACTAGACTCTGTCTCTAGCCTAGCCTGGCCTAGGCTAGCGTCGATCGAGTATACAATATGAAATGAAATATACGATATATATATTACCTAAAATTCAGCAATAAATAAAAGACACACTGTCGTTGAAGAACATAGCATACAATGGACATTCACCGCAATAACGATGCCAACACCCGAATGGACTTGTTAGTCACGGCTAGTCTAGGGTTAACACCGACTGCGTGAGCTGAGCCACATCGCCCGTAAACATTTTTTTCCGTCTACTTACCATTTCCGTCTGAATGAACCGTTAACACCACCGCTGAAAGTGTAACTAAAACATTCCAATCCATCTTGTTGTCGCGAGTGGAATCAAACTTCCATTTTAATCACATGTTCATTGGTATTTCTGATTTCTCGCATTCTATAACATCCAATATCACCTTTTCCGCCACCCATAGTAGTCTCGCAGGTTTTTGAGATCTCGCGAGATATCAACATTACATACAAATTAGGGAATGCAACAAGTGCACGTTGGAAATGAGAATACTGTAATAAATACACAATTTGTTCCATATTGGACTAAATGCATATTTAAATAACAGTGGTTACAGCGCATAAATAAATGTAAATGATGGACGATAATAGGGTAACAAGAAGACTTACTTTACTGCCAGTGACAGGCCCGACCCCAGCCCAGGGCTAGAGCCGAGGCAAGGCCAGGGTAGTGCCAGTGGTTACAGAAAACAATGACAGTGTCAGTGATGGCTGCTGAAGCCGATGCCACTGTCGTTTAATTCTAGCTAATATTATTAGTTAAAATAGTAGTTATCTGCCATACAAATTTTATGGAAAAAATTTCACCTGCAGCAACGCAAAACAATTATTATGTACCCAGCTTACATAAGATAAGTCATTAAAATATGTGTTAATAACAGCATATCTTTTTAGTTGATAAATTAAGCAATACGGATTTTGCTTAATGATAATTACAGTATAATAACATTGGGCATGCTCATACTTTTTCTAACTTATGCTGTTGCTATTACATATTTCTTATCAGTGCCAAATAATTACATTCTTCTTCAATGCTAATACGTTTACATGCAATTTTTGTCCAGTTATCCATCCTTTCTTCAAAGGACTACCATTAATGCTTTCACTACTCCGGTAGGGGCTTGGTTTATTTTTGCATTACAATTAAAGGAATATATGTCCGCTGTTCTTAAAACAGTCTGGCACAAATCTGCCCAGGTATAAACCAGGAGACCACATAATAAATCATCAGAAAATCTCCAAGAAGTTAAGAAACTGATTATTTATTTCCACTTTTATTGCCAACCATTGTCTTTCTTCAAAAAATGCCTTCCAAAATCTAATGGTGTGATCTTAATTATACAATAATTATGCATTAATTAACACAATATATTATGAGTTGCTATATTAGAAATGTTCCGTGTATAAATGGCATATTTTTTTATATTTTCAAATATGTAAAGCTACTGAAGTATGTCCATTAATATTGATAATAGTTTTTTATTTTCGTTTTTATTACTTGCAACTATTTTAAGTTATTTTATAACTGTATTCCACATCACAATATGGAGGTAAACATTTACCTGTAATATACACCTATTTATTCCTTTCTAACAGCGCATCACATCCTTACATTTGCTGTAAATAATTTATAGTTGTTGGCGATCTTACTATGATCCAGCTAGAGTATGTATGCATGTTGTGCTACTCCTAGATGCTTTGCAAATCAGGTGCCAAACTTTCAGGGTTTCATTTACGACCCCAGGAAGGAGACACATTACCTTTTCGAAATTCATTCCACTGTTACCCTTTTTACAAACAATCAGATTACCCTTTGTAGCTTTTACATACAACGCTATGTGAACATTTACGTACAACTTTTGCAACCTCACGCATCTTTTTAACAAATATTCAAAGTTATGTAAACTGTCACTAGAAGCTACTATTACGACACAATTTCGAGAGTTGGATTCCAAGAAGCTAGCAAGAGATTGACTGGCTGCACCAAGTATGAAGTCATGTATGGATATTTCTGGGATAATTATCTACATCCCGAACTTTTTAATATTGTTATCATGACACTCATTTATGAATTAAGTTATTACTAAGTTATTCCATTTGGAGGATGGTATTTTTTGCTAGTAATTATCATTACAGGTAACTGATCAGGCCGAAATGCGAGGACTGTGTGTGAATGGCACCCTACGACCGTCTCGGTGAAGAAGGTGAGGCCGACAGCAGATATAGGATATTTTATTATGAACTAACTGTACAGCTGGTATCGAAAAGTGGCCTGCAGCAGCAATATTACCCAACATGCACTGGGTAAACGCAATGGTAGTGTCATGTTCCATTAGCTGTCACACTAAAATGTACATTGTTTTTATCATAAAATCATATTTTATAGTTCAAATTACATATTATATTCTGTTTTCTTGACTGCCCAAATTTGTTTTTATGAACTACATTAAAAATATCTGTTTAATGGGAATGTTTTGGGGGGAATATTATGTTTACATTGCATACAGAGGGAATGTAATTTTTTGTACGATTGAATATCATGTTTATATTGCATACGGAGGGAATGAATTTTTTATTTTGAATATCGTGTTTATACTGCATACAGAGGGAACGTAGTTTTGAATTTCATGTTTACGTTGCATACAGAGGGAATGTAATTTTGCTGATGGTAATGATATGCCCATCATGTGATCTCATGAACGTCTGTTTCCGATAAACTTTGTCCACAGGTATTGGAAATTGACAGTTGTTTGCAAAAATACTGAATGACAAGGTCGATATTCCTAAAAAGATGAAGGTCAAATTATGTTTTAAAAAGTGTAGTTCATTAAAAGAAATTTGGGCCGATCAAAGTTTTTAGTGTCGATATAGTTTATTCTATATAACATGATTTTACGATAAAAACAAACACACTTTGTACCTCTAATTAATCAAGTATCGAATACATATATAGTAGTAAACGCAACCACGAACACCTTGCATTCCAAGACGCTTGCCTGGCCAGTCTGAACAAAACCCCCGTTGTCATTAAAACCCCTGGCATCATCAAAACCCCTGGCGTCATTAAAAGTTCATGATCCATCGGCAATAAAATATATGTATATGTACACATGCCGCAACAGTAACAACATTCTTGAACAGCTTAATCTTCAACAAACTCAAGACGACGTGTGATTGCGCCATGCTGGCCTAACAATGAAATGACAACATGAGCGAGAGAATACATGATACACGCTTATTATAAAAGTCATATTGTGCATCTCCTTGGTACGTGAGCACATGACTCACGGAGGGAAATGATTTAGGAAGTCATCTTATGTAGCATGTCTCCAGTTGGTTATACATTACCTATGTCTGATACTTCATGAAACAAAGCCTCAGACCCCCCTCCCCGCCATATGAAATTCATTTACATTGGTCTATGGATATATGTGAACATTTTCCCACCCTACATATTGTAATCACCAAATACTGTTCATGTTCAGTCGTTATGATGCGTACGTGTGCACAACGTCAGCCCCTTTACAAACTGTGGTCTGAAAACAAGTTTTTCTTTGGAAAAAAGGTAAAGGTAAAATGGATGGTAAAAGGAGACGTGGTCGCCCAAAAGAAACGGAAAGGAGAAAACGGGAAAAGGAGATGAAAGAATGCGGCCCGACATTGGACACCATCACCAAACAGACTGCAGACCAACAGCAGTGGTGCTCTCTTGTTGCTCACACATCAGGTTTATAATACTGCGTCATTAATAATAATTCTCACAACTGATTTTTTATGTTATGATGACTCATTTTAGAGAAATCCCCTACACAATTCGAACTTATAAATACGCTCCTTTATCGCACCAAGTGTTTTGGGAATTTGTACAAACAAGTTGTTCATTTAAAAATAGCAAGATATTCTTTGACCCCCCCACCTCATCTGCAAGAAAACATCACATGTAACAGCCCATCGCTTGTCAACTTCTTTGATCTGTAAAGGTCTTTGATAAATCGTAGTACACTGTAGCAGTTTTTTTTTCCTTGGAGAGTCATACCACAAAGAGTTATAGCAACAGAAACCAGGCCGATATAAATAAACATTACCTATGCATTTTCTCTTGATAAGATTTAACAATAAATTCCTCGAGGTTTTGATGAGATTTTTCCACAAGCAACAGGTCTGACTGCGATCGACACAACACAATACCAGTACCAAATCGCTGTTGGCATCTACCAGTTTTTATCATATGGCCACTTTAAAACTACAGCTGTACAAACAATTTCATTCAAATGTCACACATTAAAAGTCTTCAAGGGGTCATATGACTATTTTCCCAGCCTGCACGGGTCAATATGTACATCTGCGGCCCACACTGGCAGTGATGGGAATGACACAGCACATGCCATATTCACTCTTAACATGCAAAGAAACATAATTTACACAAAAACTGTCTGTTGACACCAAGTCTCCAGGCTGATATCAGATACTATAAAGGCAATCCTTACAGACGCAACTGTCAGCCCATTTATCTGTACATAGTTGCTATAAGGGCAGTCTTTAGCTAACTCAAAAATGTACAACCGTGTATTTGTTGTGCTAAATATGTTCACGTTTTCAGCTGCCAGAATAATTATATTCAGTTTCTATGTTAGCTTCTTGTTGATTGTTATTTGGTTTCTGTGCATTAAAATGTACGCCATGCCAGTGATGAGCAACAAGTAGTTCAAAGAACAGATGTAGAGTTATGTACTCGACACGAGATGAGGTCCACGTTATTATGTGAAAACGAAGCTGAAGTTAGCCAGTTTTGAGACACCCCTTGAAAGGTGACCATTTTCATAAAATAGCTGAATGAAAATGTACGACCTACTAATATGCAAACCACCCTTTCATTGGGCAATGTTTGGTGCTGCCTCTTTTAAAAACAAGATAGGATATGATGACAAGAACATGTCTTCCTAAAGCAGTGATTGGTCATATGTGTCCACTGCACATAGAGCATCTATGACTAGCTGCCCTGTTCAACCTAGTGACCACTGCAGTAGCCAGTGGTCAAGTGAGACCCATCTATAACTGGAACTCTGACTTGAGTAACGATGATATAGCATCCCCTGTTGACTGTCGGTCCAAAACCGTCGCCTGATTGACGATGCTGAAAAAGAATTGTAGACAGCCGAGTTTCACGTAGCTCCCATGATGCAGTTGTGCTGAACCTTCCCAGCCTGCACCACTGCCACCGATGAGACTTGACCCACTTGCCTTACAGCCACATGGTTTTCGCACCTGCAACAACTCAACATATGAGCACCAACATTTGTTCCGCAGACATGCTTTGTATATTTTTGTCAAAACATCCACTTGTTCCGTTGTGTGTTTTCTATATTTCTGAGTGTCAAAATGTCCAGTTTTTACATAATACCGCCATAATTGTTAACTAAACTGCAACAAGTCCAATAACCCAGTACCAGGACTAATGGTTTATTTCAGTTTTTCTTCTCTAAAGTTAATGAGCCCACGACAGATTTTTTCCATTTCCCTGTGTGGGATATTTTACGTCCCCTGACATAGACACCTGGTAGGTGGGACCAATGGCTTTTAGTGTTTCTTCCAAAAGACACAAGCAAAGTGAACGAAACTGCTCATGTTTTGAAATGGCAGCAGGTGATTTTGAACCCTGGTTCCCTTGACCAAAAGTCTGATGCTGTACCACCGTGCCTCACCACATAAAGCTTATACACCTACCTGGTTGGCATGCGCGTACATGGCTGGTTTCTTGTCTGCTTCAACTTTCACCGGCGTATGTGATACTGACGCTACAGTCGAAGTGGCACCTTTGTTCTTTTTCATCAGCTTGCGCACATTCGCAACAATTCCCGTGGCTTGTGGAGTGTTGGAACGTTTCTCGGAGAAATCGCATGAATACAGAACGTTGTCTACCGTTGTGCCATGTTCACTGTAGTTCAACAACTCGTACATGCGACTCATCTGTACAAATATATTGTATGTGAATAAATCTGTGTACAGCACTTGCACATGGCAAGAATAGGCTATGTTTTAATATTGCGTTCGACCTCCATTTTTAAAAAATAAGACTATTTATTGTATCTCGAGTTTATATCATTAAACGGATATTATTATATCCATGTAATCTCATGACATATTTTTTATCATTGTACAATTTGAATAAAATAGTTTAATAATTAATTTATGCATAATAAAGTTATGAATTGTATTGTACAATTTAAATAGTTTAATAAGTTTATGTATAATAAAACTACAACTGAATTTTTTTATTTCTAGCCAGTACATCAGACTCATCTGTACAAAGATATTGTATACAAATCAGTTATAGTTTATATAATTTGCATATGGCGAAAATATTGCGTTTTATTACAATTATTCTGCAATAACACTGTATTGCATATTTAGCGCTAAAACACTAACTGATAATACTATATCCAGTCAATTACATTAGATAAATTCCAATTCCACCCCAATTACAAATACCAAATTCCACCTCAAAAATACCAATTCCATATTAAAATAACAGTATGTGAATCGGCATTTCAATTCCAATGTAATCGAAAAACCAGTCTGATTATATCTACATAATTTCATATTTAAAATTATTGCAAAATGTTAATAAACATATTATTATCACTTCCATATAATTCATAATAAAATAATGATCAATAAAAAGTTAATTTCTAGCCATATCTGTACTAGTTCTATGCAAGAAAATGTTTCCTAATGATGACATGAGAGAATGAGAAAAACCTCGTCGTAGAATATGCAGGCATGTTTCGGGGAGACAAAGTTGCAATGGCCATAGTTGGTCAAACAGACATCCATATCAGCACCTGCAAAGGAGACAAACAGTTCATTGTTCAGGACATAAATAAGATGGAAAGAATGCAAACAAGAGTGACTGATAAAGGTAAGTTCTTATACAGCGCAGTATCCAGTATCACTGAAAGCGCCTTACAGTTCAGCCTCCGGCAGACCTTACACTTCAGCCCCCGGCAGACCTTACACTTCAGCCCCTGGCAGACCTTACACTTCAGTCCCCGGCAGACCTTACACTTCAGCCCCCGGCAGCCCTTACACTTCAGCCCCTGGCAAACCTTACACTTCAGTCCCCGGCAGACCTTACACTTCAGTCCCCAGCAGACCTTACACTTCAGCCCCCGGCAGACCTTACACTTCAGCCCCCGGCAGACCTTACACTTCAGCCCCCGGCAGACCTTACACTTCAGCCCCCGGCAGACCTTACACTTCAGCCCCTGGCAGACCTTACACTTCAGCCCCTGGCAGACCTTACACTTCAGCCCCTGGCAGACCTTACATTTCAGCCCCTGGCAGACCTTACACTTCAGCCACTGGCAGACCTTACACTTCAGCCACTGGCAGACCTTACACTTCAGCCCCCGGCAGACCTTACACTTCAGCCCCTGGCAGACCTTACACTTCAGCCCCTGGCAAACCTGTTCCTTCCAACACCAACTCGAGCCATGCTGCAATTACTGCACAAAGACTATTCACTGATATATATATTTAAATATCCGCCCATCAACACCCAGGTACTCACTTATACAGCCAAATGAACTGAGGCAACATGGAATGAATAAAATAACCCAAGTTTCAATATGGCAGCAAGAGGATTTGAACCCCGACCCCCTCAATTGATAGTCCTTAGTTGTACAGGAAACTAGATCGTCCCCCTTTATTCAACCAGCCATGATTTTGTTCAAAAATAGACATGAACCAAACACCTAAGAAGCCCCTGTTGGTGTTTGACTAAAAGCTAAACAAACAAATTTTGTTTTATACAACCAGTGCTTAATTTTTGTTTCATAAGCACAGATTAAAGTATAAATTGCAGCCAATCAACATCACCAGTTGCATCAAAGAAGCCAGAAATAACATAGTATGAAACAAGTAAACTCCAGCAACATTTTGTTGTATAATTTGCAGACACTATCACAAAGTGAAATATAAATCATGAAAATATGCTATAATTTTTTACAGATGTCAAAATATGCAGAAAATGTTATATAAAAATGAAAGGATTTCCATAAATAATTAATACTGAAATGTGGTTAGGCAAGAAACTGCTGTGTTTCTCACCAGTTCCTATATGTAGAACCCTGTAGGGCATTTGTACTGGCAGTCCCCTTCCTGACAGGGGGCAGAACAATGCCCTCGCTCGCACTTCTGGCGCTCCTGGCAAAACAATAAAATGGCTCATTTTTAAATCATCACCATGCAAAGAAACACGAATACGTTAACCTGATTTTCTATTCCTAGATCCAGCTTCAACAGCATCTTTTCTAGAAACTGTTACCCAAAAACACAACTTTGAAGAAAAACCACTAGTTCCTAATAGAAATCATGTTGGTCTGATATTAAATTTTTAAATAACTATATTTATCCTTGGAAATATTAAGTGACAAGACAACATTGTACCTTGCCACATGAACATTCACAAATGTACTATTTAATTAATGTATTTTTCTGTTCATCACATCAGTATAAAATCAAATGGCAAATTTATAGCAGTCGAAGCAGCACTATTTTTGATGCTTGGCAGATTTCCAGTGAAACCTTTTTACATATGTATATTTCATAGCCTGGTAGAAGGCGACAGTCGATTCCAATAAAATCTGGCAGATTTCGCTTGATGTAGGTATATCTTGTAGACTGATGGCAATTCTTGGTCTGAATAGGACGATTCACCAATGAAAAATGCGATCGATTTAGGGATCATCTACAAATTACGTATGCAAAACTCATGGAGAAACGACCCCTCCTCCACCCCGAGTGCACTGATGCTGACCTTCCATATAATGTCATCATTTACTTGATACAATCTATCAAGTCTGCCAATATGGGATAAAACTACCAGAAGCTTGCAGCACTACCAAGCAGGTAATCAGACAGCGCAAGTGAACAACTAGGGCAACTGCGTACAGTTCACAGTAGCCTATACCGGTAGACCCCCCTCACCTCCCCCGTCCTAGCACATAATTTATAGATAGACCCTGATACGGCTTCATACAGAATCTAAAGTCAAAACTAGGGATTTCAACCAGAAAAACAGTGGCAGGCAAGAATTATGACACAAACCGACACTGGAGAGGACTGTCGAACTGGCAGAACCACTGACGCTGCTCGACTTCTTATTTGGCAAGGTGTTGTTTGTTTTTTGAGACATAGATGGCACCAGCTGCTGGAGCCGTTGCCAAGCGAGGATCTGTATGAGTCGCTCGTCCAACTTGCTCAAGTCAACGTCTGTGTAGCACATTTAACAGACAAAAACATGTTATTTTCAGGTTGTATGTTCGTCTAAATAATAACTTATAAAATAAAATGCAGGTTAAATTCATAATTTTAACATCACAAAATTACATTAAAAAACATAACTGTAAGAGAGAAAGATAGTCTACGTTTCTTTCTCAGTAGAAAACTGAAGGGGCGTAATACGCACCTACTGCACGCACACACTTACTCGTCAGACCAGTGCATGCATATATCAGGTAAAAAATAAAAACTATTGGTTTCTCATCACAACGTTTTCTAAAAGTAAAGAGGGATGAGTTTTTTAGTATGCTGATGGAGGTGTTAGCAACCATCAATCATCAACAACTTCAGAAATGTACCAAGTGCATTTTTACACACCTCTGCAGAAATGTACAAAACTACTTGCGTATCAGTTGTTGCTAAAAAAACATATTTAGAAGACAATAAAAAAGTAAAAGTTTTGGGGCACCTATTTTCAAGAGCGCATGCTGATGAGAAACAGCTTGAAGTCTGCAAACACTGACTACTTCCACCTTTTCTAAACTCGTGGACCCCTCCCTCCTTACTTGGAATAAGGCAGGAGGGATCCACAAACCACATACTACACTTACCCCCATTTCCTTCCATGCACATCTGTAGCGTGTTGTTCAGATTAATAATGGCAGGTGATGAACTGAGCTGGGTGGCAGAGACATTCTTTGTCTGGGCAGCGCCCCTGTTGTTGGAAGCGCCAAATGTGACCGCACTAGGCCTTGGTATCGCTGTGGAAGAATGAATGAAAGACATTGATTTTACCAATATTTTTACAGAGATTCCCGGGGCATCAAAACATCACAGATTCAGTGGTATTTGTGTTGTATGACAAATATTTAAAACTATTTGGCTTAGTTAACACATACAAGATGTTGTCAGATAAGAAAAAACAAAACAATTTTCACGGAAAAAAATGGCGAATAATATTAATAATAGCATTTGTTTACTGAAAAGTAAAAAAATAGTTATAAATGAGACAATCTTAATTTAGCAATATCTTCCATAAAAACAAAACGGTGGCGTTATGGCCCCACCTTTTAGGTTACAAAAATATATAGAGTAGGAATTTTAGCAAGTAGTGTAGTCCAGTAATGCAGTATATGCAAATAGGTTTGTGTCGAGTATTGTCGGTATTGGGTAATGTTTTAATGTGCTGGTGATGATGCCATGAATTGTCGTGTTGTAGGAATATTACTACATGTACTGTATTGCTATGTCGAAGTGTGGGCTCTGGAAGCATTGTGTCCAGGCGGCTTTGTATGAGGCTCAGCCACATGCCTGGCGCATGTTACAGGGTCCACACTTCATGCTTTTAATCGGATTAATATGCCATTAGGCATAATCTTAATAAACGTCATTTATTTGGCCTTTTCATATCTTTACACCTGGCTTGCGTTGTTGGTTGCATAAACAAACTTATGCAACACATTTCTTACATGGAGAAGACGAAGACCATAAATGTGTTGATGTACCTTTATTATAATTATGTAAGAAAAAAAAATGTTTATTGGCTTGTCCCATCAGCAACATCTCAGCACAGTTTTAATAACTTTTATCTTGAAGTTACCAAACAGCAGATATTTTGTATTCTCTTCATTACTGTATTGCTGCTTTGCATTGTACAAAACTAAATTAGTTTCATTGGGAGGTTGTTTCATTTAGCGGTATACGATGTATTTTTTTTAATGTATTTTCCAATTAGAGTTCATAAGAATACTAACTTTTGAATGCATGCAGGTATTTTTTTACTATGACAGCCACCTGTCGAATATGACACAGGTAAATGTACATAAAAGTTTCATGTAAGGGGGTCCGAAATTATATAACATTGGTTTCATGCAGCTAAAATAATTCTGCATGTTTGCCGAGGATCCCGTGGGACTATGTGGTGGTCCACCAGGGGTTCCGGCCTCCAGTTTGGGAACACATGGAGAAACAGGTGAATGCAATATCAAATTCATGTTTCTACCATATCCCAAACATCGGCCAAGTCAGGCAATATATCACTGATGACGTCTGCAAGATTCTGGTAACATCTCGCCTGGACTATGGAAATGCCCTGCTGCAAGGTTCTCTGCAGAAGCTAATTGACCGTTTGCAGCGTGTGCAGAACTGCACTGCTCGCCTGATCAAATGGACACGTGAACTGTACTAGCTTCCCACAAAGAACCAGCTTTGTTTCAAGATCAACACTTCTACGTATACGGTACTCAATGGATCAGCTCTGGTACACATGAGCGATATAGTGAAAAAAACATCAGCCAACTTGCTCATTATGATCACTTCTCGCTGCACTACTGCTAAGGACTGTAACATATGGTGAATGTTGTTTTAGCCAACACACAGCCATACAATGGAACAACCTGTCTGAAAACACTAAGTAACTGAAGACTCTCAGCTCTTTTAGGAAATGTTTAAAGAAATATCTTTTTAAATTAGCCTATTTGTAACAATTTGAATATATCACTTTTCCATGTTTTTTTAATGACCGAGATATATTAATAGTTTAAATGTTCTATGTATGTGTGTATATATATATATATATATATATATACAATTTATTCTCTTAACTACATATACACATTTAACTTATGCAATTTCATGTAAAGTGGCCGAGAGCATCTTATTTAAGTGGATTCAGGCACTATATAATTCAAATTAGTATTTATATTTAACCTTCACTTAACCTTGCCATCAGAACATACGCTGTACATAATCTTACTTTTTGGAAGTGTCTACAATATTGAACTGACAGGACTTAAAACAATAGAGATAAAGCGTAAAAATACCTTGAGGCACGGTATTGATGACTCTGCCACCCTTGAAACCACTGCTGCCACCTGGAGGAGCGCCTGAGATGACAGTCACGCAACCGGCTGTCCGCGCTGTCTTGTAGCCTTGTCCTGAGCTTTGTGCATGCGGCACTGTGGAAGAGTTCATCTGAGTAACATTAGTTGCCGTCGAAAGCTTCCCAGAGTACGCACCAGGTGGCAGCAACTGTGCCTTTGATAGCAACGTGTTATTTGGCCTGCTGTTCATTGCCAAGTGGCTTGTTTGTGCACTAGCGACAACGCTGGTAGTATGAGATAGTTTAGGCACACCCGAAGACGAAACCACTAGTGCCCCCTTGCTGGGGAAGTGGTGGACTTTTAACGAGTTACCACTGATGTTCGAGCCCACCTCTATTTCTCCATTCACTGTTGGCATACATGACATTGATACTGTGTTTAGTAATGACACAGATCCACTGGGCTTCTTTAATTCTGACGGTGTTGGACCATTCACCACAACAGAATCTGACGAGGCTAATCGACTGTCGAGCGTCAATGCATCACTATCGCTGCAAGTCCGATCTTGGGCCGCAAAACAACTTTTTGATGACTGTGACAATGCCACAGCAGATGTCACTGCTGACCCTGAACATGACGCTGTTTCCTGTTTGACGACAGGTGTGACAGAGGCCGTTGGTTTGCTGGTTGTGAACACGCTATTGATTGAACTCATTGTGCTGGAAACAAAGTCCGAGTCTTTCTCTTGCTTGATCTGTGAGCTGCAGAGGTGTCTTGCTATGTCGACCTGGAGACTGATAAGTCCTGCCAGCCACTGCAATGTAATAATAATAATAATACACATTTTAAAACTAATTTATAAGTTTATTAATACATACAAATATGTGGGTGAAAATATTTTCTCTCCGACTTTTAACTAACCTGTATAAATCATTATCATCCACAAACTTTCTGACATGGATACAACCTCGCAACGGTCAAATCAGATCAAAAATGGAGATCTGAGGCAAGCATACAGGAAGAAGCAGAAAATGTGGAAAAATTGCAGAAAAGATCTCCTTACCAAACCAGGAGACTAAACCTGTAGCACTGACCTCCTCCTGTTCCTGGGGGGTGGCCGTGCTACCTGTGGTAGGATGGGGGGACGCTGTGGAGCTGGACCGCATTGCCAGTGTCGATGGAGATGCGTACATCTGTCTGACAGCTTCCGGTACCTGCTCAAACACATGCAGTCTGTGTAATAAGAGTGTAAAAAACATCAAACTATTGATGCATCACAATAGCTGATGTTACGATGCAATACTATCGATAATAATTTGAACTATCGATAGTTATCGTTGATAGTATACTGAACTTTCGATAATAACGATATTTGGCAAAATAATTCTACTTGTGCCATTGCAGTACCAGAAATTAACATATTTTCCAACTATGTTGCATAATTCTATTTATTTGTTGACCTAACAACACTCGTTGATTAGAGCTGCGTTTCCATGGCCACACGATAGTGCCACTCATCAATTACGGCTTGGGAAAGTTACGCCCATTCACTATTGTGATAATATCGGGATAGTTAAAAACTATCGCAATACTACTGCACTAGTCAAACAGCCATCGTGTCACTATTGCAATGGTAAAACTACCCTGATAGTCACCCCTACTGTATAAGTAATAACCCTACCACAGTTGGGTTGAAACACGTATTTGTATTTAAATACGCCGATGTTGTGCATTAGGCTTTGGAAAACTTTAAAATATATGTATTCCTCAAGTATTCAAATAAATGTATTTTGTGCATTTGTAATTTTATTTTACTCTCAAGAAGCCTGTATTTGTAGTTGATGTCCATATTTTGGGTACATGCGAAATACAGCAACTTGTATTTGACTTTCTGGAACACACACATTTTAAGATTAAAAATATCACTGGCAGATCTGTTCATTCAAAAGCTAACGCAACTTCTCTGGGAAGCATTCAGCCACGCTGTAATTAGTATGCGAAGACTATTCATTCACACATCCATCACTGTCTATTGGATTAGCCAGAAATTCAAGCTTCGAAACGGCAGCAAGAGGTTTTGAACCCGGATTATATCGACTGAGTCTGATGTCCTAACAGTCTATTGGATTAGCCAGGTACTCAAGCTTCGAAACAGCAGCAAGAGGTTTCGAACCCGGATTATATCGACTGAGTCTGATGTCCTAACAGTCTACTGGATTAGCCAGGTACTCAAGCTTCGAAACTGCAGCAAGAGGTTTCGAACCCGGATTATATCGACTGAGTCTGATGTCCTAACAGTCTACTGGATTAGCCAGGTACTCAAGCTTCGAAACGGCAGCAAGAGGTTTCGAACCCGGATTATATCGACCGAGTCTGATGTCCTAACAGTCTATTGGATTAGCCAGGTAGTCAAGCTTCAAAACAGCAGCAAGAGGATTCGAACCCGGATTATATCGACTGAGTCTGATGTCCTAACAGTCTACTGGATTAGCCAGGTACTCAAGCTTCGAAACTGCAGCAAGAGGTTTCGAACCCGGATTATATCGACTGAGTCTGATGTCCTAACAGTCTACTGGATTAGCCAGGTACTCAAGCTTCAAAACGGCAGCAAGAGGATTCGAACCTGGATTATATCGATTGAGTCTGATGTCCTAACAGTCTACTGGATTAGCCAGGTACTCAAGCTTCGAAACGGCAGCAAGAGGATTCGAACCTGGATTATGTCGATTGAGTCTGATGTCCTAATGAATACTCCACAATTTAGTGTGAGTGCATGTCTCACCTTAACAGTGCACCTACAATTTAGTGTGAGTCCATGTCTCACCTTAACAGTGCACCTACAATTTAGTGTGCGTGCATGTCTCACCTTAACAGTGCATCCACAATTTAGTGTGCGTGCATGTCTCACCTCAACAGTGCGTCCACAATTTAGTGTGCGTGCATGTCTCACCTCAACAGTGCGTCCACAATTTAGTGTGCGTGCATGTCTCACCTTAACAGTGCATCCACAATTTAGTGTGCGTGCATGTCTCACCTTAACAGTGTGTCCACAATTTAGTGTGCGTGCATGTCTCACCTTAACAGTGCGTCCACAATTTAGTGTGAGTGCATGTCTCACCTTAACAGTGCGTCCACAATTTAGTGTGCGTGCATGTCTCACCTTAACAGTGCATCCACAATTTAGTGTGCGTGCATGTCTCACCTCAACAGTGCGTCCACAATTTAGTGTGCGTGCATGTCTCACCTTAACAGTGCATCCACAATTTAGTGTGAGTGCATGTCTCACCTTAACAGTGCGTCGGCGTGAATGTTTCACTTTGATGCGGAACTGTGGGTTTTTGCGGTGAATCTTGTTGAGAAACTGCACTTTGACTGTCTGTTGATTTATATCTCCTGTATACTTGTCATACAACTTCATCTTCTCTGTCAGGCGCACAGACTTCAGCAGCTTCTTGTCCTGCTGAGGCACAAACATTAGCAGTCAAGTAAAGGTTTAATCGTCCCATTTACATCAACATTCCAAAATACAATACAATGATAAAACATAGTTACTTGTCCCATTTACATCAACATCCCAACATACAATACAATGATAAAACATATTTACTTGTATCATTTACATCAACATCCCAACATACAATACAATGATAAAACATATTCCTGTCCCAATTACATCGACATCCAAACAATAATACAATGATAAAACATATTAACAAAACCAACAAAAGAAAACACAATCACTGAAACAATCAGTTAATTAATAAAGTATTCAATAAAGTGGTGTAAAATTGTAATAACAAATTTATATTAGGGACGGGAGATTCCTATCTGAAATCAAAAACCAAATCTGATCACTGTCATGGCAGCCACCCAGGGTTTATTTTCAACGTTATCATGTATCTTCTAATAATAGTTCATTCCATGTTATACCCGTTCAAGTGACATTATTGAGCAGTTTTAGTTTTGCTATTTTCGGGAAAGCACCTATTTGAAACCTGCTCTTTCAGAATATAACATGGTTAAGCCAATCAGAAGATGAATTATTGCCAATATAAAAATTTTTGCATTGCTAGGGACGTAGGAAAAAATCCAAGATGGTGGATGTGGTTTATCGAAGCTATTTTATCGCGCGGTCCAACACAATATTTCTATTTTGGGATTGTGCAAGTGATACAAATAATAAGTGATTACAGCAAAATTGTGTAATTGTATATGGTTACGAAATTTTACTGTAATTGTTATATTTTGTATAATTGAAAATTTATTTCAATTACAATCAATTACAGTACATTTCATATCACAAACTACCTGAAGAAACTGTCAATAAAAGTATAATTTAAGTCTCACGAGTTGAAAATCAAGACTAATTATAACACCTGCTTATATATTTAAGTTACAGTATTCACCACCTTGTGGGTACTGGTCAGCTCAGTGAAACATTGCAGAGTTAGCAAGCCAATTACACCCATTGTGTTGTGGTGGACTGGAGACAGGTCAGGTGGCAAGGACCGTTTATATGGTATCTCTCCCCATTCCCAACTCACACAAAGCAAAGGGCAGATCAATTAAGAACGTCAATTTCTAGCAGGAGCTCATACCCTATTATTAGTATTTTCCTAAATTTTTTTTATAAAAAAAACGTTGATAGCTTGAATTGAAGAGCTAGTTGCTATGGTAGTCTGAAGTGTAAACCAATAGACAATTAAGATTGTAGTGAAACTTTAAAACTAGATTTTTTGGTTAAACATTTTTCTTGGTGGTGATTAGTATCGTTGCTGTTTTTATAAAGAAATCATACATTTTTACTCCATGACTTAGCGTGATACATCAAATTAAAGCTAAGGAACAGATGCTTTGGACGATGTGAATAATTAAACAAAAGTTGCCCCCTTATGGTTGGTTTTGACGTAGGGTGTCACACACCTTTGCATGCCTAATCCAGAATATAAATTATCATGACCTCATCAAATGTTATGTTGTGGCAGTCAATAAATTCCATCAAAACAACCGAAGATGGAATCATACGAGATAGACTTGTTTTATATCAGAGCCCAATATAGTTATTTAGAAAAAAATGTCAGTGCATTAATAAACAGTTCATCACCTCATACGAAATGGGCCATTTGTGGTACAGAAAACTGGGAGAAACAGCCAAATCAACATGAAATAAAGGTCCTTCTTCTATAAAATTGTCTTCATTCATCACGTAGAAAAAATTCATTTTGGAGATATCGAATCAATTTAATATCAACTATAACATGCTAGCTCGTTACAGTCGTGCCTCGTTATAACGCGGTAGTCGGGGTCCACGACTTCGGACCGCGTTGTAAGCGAGGCGCGTTAGGTGTTCTCATATCTGCCACCAGGGAGCTACTAAACAACAGCGACCGCCGCCCGCTGCACCAAGTCCATGAACCCTGTCGAAGCCCTGTGTGCTTGCAGCATTGTCTTATACGGCAATATGCAGTTTATGGAACTTATTAAACGTGTATACTAGCATCAACGTGTATTATTTTTAAATGTCACACCCTCTTGACTCTTGAACTGAATAAAACACATGTACGTATACCGTTACGGAGTAGATCTGCTACGATGATGATGTACTGGACCAACAGGCCTACGAATCGAAAATAATAACCTTGACCTGAGCAGCTGAAAACGTATATGATTTGACTTTCAACCGATATCGACCGAAGCATAAATTTATTACACACCACTTAACATCGATTCTTCATTTCATATGCGGATGACGAATTCGTATTTTCGCCACCGGTAGCGCCTTGGGTTAAGAATTTGGCATGTTGGTTTCGCGTCGCGAAAACGATTAAATTTACGATGTTAACGGAAGCATGTAATTTCACCCAAGTGTTATATTGATACTGCTTGTTAAATGCATTTAAAACGGTTGATCTGATTCTTACGCGAGGCATATTTGTGAATCTCGATTGCACTTTACAAACCGTCGAAGCGAAGCCAGCGACACGACAGTAATTGATGTCGGTGACAGCGCAAAACAAACAACACGTTGATGCTCGTTCATTGACATTGTTCACCTAATGTTTCTTGAGAATTGTCAAAGCAATTCTAAGTAGGTTTAAACGGGCCCATTTGACATTTTCCCCTGGCGGCAGAAATTCGGGGTCCACGACCGACCGCGTTATATCCGAATCCGCGTAATAACGGGGCGCGACTGTATTTAGTTTTGAAATCATCGGACAGAGTATTAGAACACTTTTGACCAAATACTATGACATGAGGCTGTTCACATATGCACAAGCTACCCGATCCAACAATCAAAATAAACCCTTTCAATGATTTAAAAACGCAGTTCTATTAAATCGACTGTGCATAATATTTAAATTATTCACACACTACAGATATGAACATTAACGAACTGGTTAGCAAAGGGCTAGATTAACTGAAGCAGGATTTTAAAGCAGCTTGCCAGGTGACCTCACCAGGGTGTGTTCAACATGATTAGGACACATCCACCGTCCAGCGGGCAGGGCATTGAGAGGGGGGTCGAGACACTCGCAGTGAAACAGCAGTGGACAGTAGTCACACTGCAACAGTGGCGCCACCCGACAGCTCCTGCAACAAAACATATACTGCCTCTCATGCGCCAGACCAGGAAGCAGCTCCAGGAGCTAGGATCAGTGGGTTAGAGATACGGTCCACCACAAAAACAATTACTTTTCATTTCAATTACATTTAAAAATTTTTCAAATAAATTACAATTGCATAATATCAATTACGTTCTTTCCAAAAGTGTATTCAATATCTGTTCATTATATGCCATACATGTGTTGTACAGGGGGAAATTAATAAAAATTACTGCATAATTTCAAAACCAGATTTCATATAAATGGTCATAATTCAGACTTCCACAGCCAGGAAATATCAGACAGTCACATTGACATCAAACACAAGAAACAAAAGTATGAAGCTGTCAGAAGACTTTCCTTACTTGTTACACACGAAGCAGTGTTTCGCTGGCAGTGGAACGATGCCATTGTCGAGCTCATGAGCAAGTTTTTTTGAGGCTGACCGATAGTTGCTGCTCACTCGGCGTTTAGTGGACCCTGCAGTACATCAGTGAAACGTCATTTATTTCATGTAAGACTGAATTCCAGTTGTATTTTCTCAATGTCACCCGAAGCTACATCAGCTATTGATTTAACCATTTCAGTCCTGTGGCCCTCATGTGTTGTGGCCACTGAATAATGCATTTCCAGTGACTCTGTCAGAAAATCGACTACAACACTTCTACAACAGTTTTAGCGACAACAATGCATTTTACGAAAAGGAACACCATACATATTCTCAAAGTAGAATAATTAACAAGTAAAAAAGGCCAGGCAATTTTTGTTTTTATCATTATAGTAACAAACAATCTAAAAATTACATAATTTCATCATAAAAAATGCAATTGAATATACCGGTACTGTGACTGGCAATGTTAGTATCAAGTTCGCCACCATCGATAAGTTCTACATCGCTGTTATTCTGGAAACCCGAGCACAACAACAGTACTTGCCTGGCAACTGTAGGTGGCTGTTGATATCCTTCGGAAGCTCAAACTGTCTTGGATTCATCATGCTCACTGCCTTCGCTAGCATCATCATAGGGTGCATTGGTTTGTTGTTGTCATTCTTGAGTTCAAAGTCAAACGTGATCGGCTCCTCTTCTTTCACAGAGAATTTTGTCATTCGTTTCACTGGAGGTGCCTGTGGCTCACTCTGGCGACTCTTAGAACTGCAGGTCGACGCTGTGTCATCATCCTGCAAATAACATTGTAACAATTGAATTAGGTTTATGATGCAAACTTGTCTATAAGAAAATTGTAAGTCTTAATTATAAAATTAATCTACAAATAATAGCTGACGTACATTTATGGCATGGGTTTTTTGACACTGTCTTGTCAACAAGCATATACCATAAACCTACATGAATTTATTTGTTCGTATAGTGCCACTAGTGATACATATTGACTTCAGATCATTAAAACAAACACACTGTGCAATAAAAAAACATGATTCATCTCAAAATACACATATTGGATGCAATACATTTTGTAAATAAGCGCCTCATACGTATAGCAAGATCAGCTTCCAGTTTTCCTCAACCCAATTTAAAGCACCCTCCTTAAGCATCCATCGCAAATCAGGTTCATCAATATTCACATTTGTAGTGGTGGAATAAGAAAAATCGGTTTAATTAGAGTGCATAAGTACTGTTATTAAACCATCAAAAGAACTGACTTTGATTGTTAGATCGGGTAACTTGCACAAGTAGGAATAGCCTTATGTTATCGTATATAGATCTAGACCACTTCACAAGTTACCCAATCTTGACCAAATCCGGTCAAAACAATTAATAAAAAATAGTTTATCTGACAATTTCACCAAAACTAAATTGCACCAATTCCCCATTTGATCTCAAAAGTAGCAAAATCGACTCGAAAGATCAACACTGTTGTTTACCAAATATAACTGGATGTCTGATTTTGTTTGAATATTGAAAAGAAGATATTAGGGCCATGTTCTTAGAATTCCGCCAACAACACCAAAGCAGACAGGGTACTGGGGAAAAGCGGGTGTATCACCGAAACGTTGCAAGACACTCTAAAGACGGATACAACCCCACAAAATAAAGACGCAGGACCTAGAAAGAATGGCTGAAGATAGAAACAGATGGTGTTGCTCTCTGCCTCGTGTGTCTGACAGCACAGAGTGAGTATGTAAGGTTAGGTTTCAGAATGCTGGATTACTCAGCGGTTTGTGATACGGCTGTCATGACAGTCTCACCTCAACGTGGGGAGTCACAAGACACTTGTGACACAACCATTCGCCAGTTGGCACATCATCCTCCTCCAACGGAGGGTCACTGCAAGAGAAAAGAATGGCTAGCAAAGAAAACAAAAATGTAGCAGCAAAAATTCAAAATATGTTTAATTTTGGATATCTATTAATCCTAGTTTTATACATATAATTACTGACTGGTTTTATAGAATGTGGATTGGAATGTGAGCCCACTTATAAATATAATTTATTTAGCCATGTCAATGTAAACTACGTTCACAGGTAAATATAATGTATTTACATTCACATCAATGTAATCTTAACATACCGAATAACAGTGCCTGTATAACTGTCTGCGGACTGGAAAACATTCTAAAATAGCTCCACAAATTGTGTTGGGGTGTTATAAACTGCATTTGTACATTATGATGTATAATGTTTTGTGACGCTGTCATGTTATACAAGCTGCTATAACAAAACTGGGCGAGAAAAGTACAAACTGGCATTGCAGGTGAAATGCAACTGGACAGCGATCACAACACAAGAGGTCTCCCCCTTCCTTGCAGCTGTCACAGCAGTCATGGTTAGCCGTCTTTCCAGGTCGTCGCCGGTATTCTCGCTCCCGAATCTTGTGCTTGCGTAAGGAGGCCGTACTTTTGGGCGGAGCAACCAGCCGCTCGATCTCCTAAAACAACAAAAACATTATGTCAAAAACGCCGAAATACGACGCACGAGTCCAATATGGCGAATATCTACCGCTGATGGCGGACAACGAAATGTATCCATGTACTCGATACGCTGTGTATGCCGCCAAAGAAGCCATGTTTGTTACTGATGCACAGCGGCGCTAGTACTTACCTCCATTAAACCACCGGATTTATCCACATCGTGGTTGGCAGAATACATTGCTGTTGGCGTACTTCCTCCTCGGTACTATCTCATTGAAATTGTCCTATCAAAAAACGCTGTTCAATCGAGAAACTGATGTTGTAAGGTGTAGTTTAGACCAGCGAGCGCAGTAGAGGTACGGTAGATTTCATCGTCAAAAGTCGATCCTTCGGTACTTCAAAGCCCTCTAGCAGTCAAACAATGTCCCGAATTAAAAGAAAAAATACACCATGCATTGACATATATAAACAACTATCTAAGAAATGCAGCTAACTGTACTTGTGTTCGCATGTTTTTATATAAATTAAATTAATTCACTTGCAAAGCTTTCCACCATTGAAAGTTGGTCTTCGCGCAAAATGTCGGACTACGGTCTTGCGCATGCGTTCTCGGTACATTTCCGTTTGCGCATGATCAGTACTCGACAAAAGCAAATTTCTTAATTTTTATCTTTACGGTGAATGTGTGTATGTCAACATTGTATGTTCGTGATTGTCATAGCATGTGTGCCTATAATATCCATTTTCTAGCTCCATGTTGGTGCTTAAACGGAGACGAATGCAACTAATTGACGTAGTGTTCACATTCACCGACGTTTGAACACAAGAATATATTTATTATCATCCGGGTTAGTGGTTACTACTCTCCCGGGGCGGCAACGAACTTACACGAGATCAACACGCCCTATTGTCACAACAAACAATTCTTAGACCTTCTGTCAAACAATTTAACTCTCCACTGCTCTTGTTTTTATTTTATTTTTGCATTTTAAAAGTTAAATTATAGTTTCCAGTAGGTAGCAGCACGTTATTCGTGATGGCGCGTTCTTCGTTCACAGTGTGGCGCCACTTAATTTACCTTAACTTGGCGGCTCCTGCGACTAGAAACGCGTAATAATAATTTATTATAACGCTTGGTCGGCAGGTCTAGTATTGGTGTGGTCATCGTGACATTTTAACTTCAATAATAGTAACCTCAAGCAAACACAAACATATTTTATATAAACAATTTAAACAGAGCCCAACAGTTGACAATGAAACAACCTACAAAACAGAAAATAAACTGACACATATAAACAGGCTTTCAAAGAAACCTCATTATAAAAACAAATTTGATCTCCAAGAAAGGTAATGCAAAGAAGTCATGGTAGCTCAGAGACTCAGAGACTTCAAACCCAAAAGACGTAGCAAACTAATTCAATGATTATTTTATGCATGTGGCGACAAATCTCGTAAAAGACATACCCACAACAGGTAATGACCTAACTGAATTTGTTCAAACAAATCCTAATAATGTTTTCTGCCGACCCACAAGCCCCGAGGAAATTTTTTCACTATTACGCAACATTAAGTCTAACCCGTCTAGTGGTTTTGACAACATTGATCAACATATGCGAGAAATAAGTCACCAAATAGCTACGCCACTATCTCATATATTCAACAGTTCATTTTCTACAGGAGTGGTACCACGTCAAGTAAACATAGCAATAGTAATTTCATACAATTCCGCCTTTAAAAAAACCTGGTGATATTTCCAGCACTGTCTTCTAGTGGTCCAACCTTGTCTCGTACGTTTTGTTTAATCCTGATATATGCGTAAAACTCTTGCTGTCATTTTTTTGTTACATGCAATTTTTCGCTCGTAGCTTCTTTTAGATTGTCTAATTTCATTCGTAGCTGGATTAATGAATTTCACTCTTTTTGCAGATTATACCAGTACGTATCATTCACACCGAAATTTAACTACACCCATAGATGAGGTTAATAATGAAAATAAAAAAATAACACAGTGGTTCCAAATAAACTTTCCCTAACTAAAAAAACGAACTACATATTCACATCAGTAAATAAAAAGTACAATATCCCATGTTAGGCAATTCAAATTAACGGATCGGCCATCTCTCAAGTTAACTTCAATAAATTTCTTGGTGTGTGTGTGTGTGTTTGTTTGTGTCTGTGTGCGTGTGCGTCTGCGTGTGCGTGTGCGTGTGCGTGTGTGTATAGACGAACACATAAATTGGTGAATGCACTTGAACAAACTGGCAACTAAACTTGGACAAAATATTGGCATACTCTGCAAACTTAAACAACACCCCCATACATATTAAAAACGGTTTACTGGTCTTTAGTGCTATCACATCAACAATATTGTAATCTACTGTGAGCTAATACATCCTCTACAAAACTTAACACGATCAGAATGCTGCAACAAAGCTATTAGGATCATTAACAACTCTGATTACCTCGCCCACTCTGAACCGCTATTTAAACAGAACAATTTACCAAAAAATAAGATATTTAAAAATTGCAACTAGGGCTAATTGTGTACAAGTATACCCGGCAAGCACTTCCAAAAAGCATCTCAACACTATTTCAAAGAAATATGGAAATCCACAATTATAATACTAGGAACAAGAATAATTACTTTATGCATGAAGCAAGGAAAAGCATACGGAAATATACAATTAAATACTCTGGGCCCTCGTTCTGGAATTCCACATCAGAACAGATACAAGATTCTACAACAGAAAACCAATTTAAATACAAGTTAAAACAATGCCTGATCTCGACATACTGCAACATGTCCTAATTTTCAAAATATACTTTTTTCATATTCATATTCACTCCATTGTAAATACTAATGAATATTCACTATATTGGTCAATTGTCGCTTTGCCTCACATTGTTAGAATGTGCTAGATTATGACACATCATTGTAATTTTTTAATTGCGTTACACATAATATTATAAACATAACCTACAAGTTGTAGCATCGTTCCATGACAAGATTACTATACCTAATTATAGGTGGTTCTCGTAATAAGCCCCTTGGGGTTTCTAGAGAATCTCCTGAGTTACCAGATGAAACTAATTATAACCATACGTCTAACATCATTGTAAGCGAGTAACCAAATAAACTCACATTGATTGATTGATTGATTGGTTGATTGATTGATTGATTGATTGATTGATTGATTGATTGATTGATTGATTGACATGCCAGAGCCAGCTCATGCGTCTTTTGCCTATAGTTGACGAGACTGTAGGTTGTCCAAATGCCATGGTATACCATGGTGTTATGAAACAGGTAAACCATGGTAAATTATGGTAAACCATGGTAAAATACCTTGATATACCATGGAAACCATGGTAATCCATGGCGCTTTGAAACAGGGAAGCTATGGTAACATACCATGGCGTTTTGAAACAGGTAAACCATGGTATACCACAGTTTACCATGTAATGCCATGGTTTACCATGTAATACCATGGAATACTATGTCATTCCATGGTATTGCATGGTAAACCACGATATTACTTGATAAACTGTGGTATACCATATAACAATTTTCCAAAACACCATGGTATGTTACCATAGCTTCAAAACACCAGTTTCAAAACACCATGGATTACATGGTATATCATGGTATTTTACCATGGTTTACCATGGTTTGCAACGAACGTGGTTGTGTATATTGAAGCACGCCACTCAGTATACTTGAGTTTCATACATCACCCTCGGCCTGTCCACTCACAAGTCCGTAGTATCATTGTCCAAAGTAATATAATATTGCGCAATGATTTAGAAGCTCCGTCCCAGTCTACCGATGGGTAGACTGGGAAAATGATTTAGAAGCTCCGTCCCAGTCTACCGATGGGTAGACTGGGACAATGATTTAGAAGCTCCGTCCCACTCTACCGATGGGTAGACTGGGAAAATGATGATTCCATTAAATAAGTGCCCCCTTTTCACCCTTTAGGGGTGACTGTCAGGGAAGGCCCCACCTAAAATTGTTGGGGAGGGGGGTGGCACGCATAGTCACCCATCATACCATGTAGCGGCGCAACAGAAAAACATAGGGGGACGTAAGCCAAAGGGTGGGGCACGGCCCAATGCCCCCCACCCCCAAAATACGCCACTGTTACCTTGGTAGTTCAACCAACAATCAAGGGATTACCAACCATGAGCGGCCTTCAATAAGTTAGGGAATATGTTGAATAGCAAGACATTTACCCTGATATCAAAATTCCGCTTTGACAACTCAAACGTTTGACCAACCCTGCTACATCCCTTATCAAAATATACCATGGTATACCATGGCATTACGTGGTATACCATGGCATTACATGGTAAACCGTGACATTACGTGGTAAACTGTCGTATATACAATGGTTTACCTGCTTCGAAACACCATGGTATTTTACAATAGCTTCCCTGTTTCAAAGCAGCATGGATTACCATGGTTTCCATGGTATATCATGGTTGTTTACTATGGCTTGCCATGATTTATCATGATACGTCTAGGAGACAGGCGATGGAACCGAAACCGGTATTTTGTCGCCAAAAGGGAGCAAAACTAACTAGAACAATTGACATTGAGGTCACGCCGATGGCGATGAAATGAAATCGGAAACAACGTAATTCGAAGTAACTACGCTAAACCTGTGCACGGCTTAGGCTAAATTAGCGGTGCAACTGACTGTGTAAAGCCGAATATGCTGTATATAGCCAAATAAAGTCGGATGATTCACAATATCTGGTCATATAACACGTGCTTTCACGCGAAATGTACGAGCGTATTAATACAGGAACGAGTTCGATGACGCGTTCAAGAATGTGCGACGTCATCTACAGGGATTCCCCATCTACAAAGAGGACCCGGCGCATGGCGCAAAAATAGACAACGAACAGATCGCGTCAACAAAAGCAGTGGTGTAGATATAGACAAAAACTGACTATAGATAACAAACGCTGATTGTAATACATGTAAAATAATGACGGACAATCATGGTACGCCGCACATGAACTGGTCGTGTTCAGACTTGCCTGGAACATATAGATTGTTCATACAAAAGTGCGAGATCTACTTTACGATCATGGACATATAACTAGAAAAGAGAGCTAGCCGTATTCTCTTGTATGCTGGCGATGAAGGGTCAAGAATGTTCAACTCATGGAAATTACCCATAGGCGGATCCAGAAGGGGGTCCAAGGGGTCCGGACCCCACTTTTTTGAATACCAAAAAAATTCATTGTAATTGCATGTCAACGGAGGACAAAGGCATTGCCAAGAAACGACAGAAGGTCAAAATTGTCGCTTACCAAGTACGAATTCTTTAGTAGCAGTCCGATGTTTTCAGACACTGATCTAGCACAGGCGATATACGTGGCGTCCAGGGGATCCCCAAAGTTATTCTTAGCATTATCGGTGACGGCGTTCATAGATTCACTGCACACGCGCACCGCGCGCACGTGTACACACACACGCCCACGTCATGTCTGACCATATCTCCCCGCGAAAGAACGAATATACTATGGGAATGTTTGGCATTCCTAGACGTGTTATGTGCAGATGCTGGATCTGCGCAATCTGCAGATTTCGCTCGATTGCGCTGCGCAAATCCTCGGATACTCGAAAATCTGCAGATTGCGCACCCATCTGCAGATTGCACAGATCCAGCAAATGCGTCCAACAGACGCGCAGGTTCTTTGATGAAAATCGTCTGCATCAGTTCTTCGGACCGGACTTTCAAGATATAACCATTTTCATTTTAAAGGTCAAAATTTAAGCTATCCTATCTGTTTAACATCAAAAGACACCAGAATATTCCTTGCCCTACTTGATAAGCCAGTCCAACTAGAATATGTACAGCAAAAACGTTCACGTCCTGAATAGCATTATAGAAACAGTTGTATTTTGTGGAAAACAAAACTTGCCATTTCGAGGCCACATGGATGATCGGACAAGTACATCGTCCAACAGGAGAAACTTCTGGGCAGTTCTAGAGATGATGGCCAAACGCGACGACACACTCCGAGAACACGTTGAGACCGGAAGGAAGAATACGCAGTATACATCAAGAATCATCCTGAATGAAGTGATTGATGTAGTAATATAATACATTAGAAAGGAACATACACGACGCCTTGAAGACGAAAATTTTCATCATGGCAGATGAGTTCGCAGATCCACATGGTAACCAGATTCTGTCAGTGTGCTTGAGGATGCTAGCTGACTGTAAAGTCAAACAGTTCTTTTTTGATTTTATATACATTGAGATGGCAACGGAGGAAGCTATAGCTCGTGCTGTCATCGAGTGCCTGAAAGATCGTAACATCGACATCAGTAAAGCCAGTGGTCAGAGCTACGAGGGTGCGCAGTGTAAGTCCTCGAATAAGGTTGGCGTCAGGCGAGGATAAAAAAGCTATCCACACGAGTTTTGTATACACACTACAGCAGTCATATCCTCTATATGAGCATCAGCAATGTCAATAGATTACCTGCCACATGGAATATGATTGACACCCTTAATGCAGTATTCCTTTTCTTCGATCTGTCCCCCAAACGACAACGATTCCTGGAACGAATCCGAAAACATCTGGCACCAGATATGAGGAAAAGGAAACTTGTCGGAATGTGCAAGACCAGATGGGTGGAGCGTCACATATGCTACGACACGTTTTATGACATATATGAGTTCTTGTGTGAATGTCTGGAAGCCGTACTGAAACCGTCTGAATATCATGACATCTACGAGGAGGTTGCACAGACTGGCAGTTGGGATCAGGAGATCAAGACGAAGGCGCAAGGGCTGCTAACCAGTCTCACTTCGTCACGTGCCATCAACGTATTCACACCACCAAGAATGTTTTGGAGAATGTCAGGCCCATGGCCTACAAGCTTCAAAAGAGGGAATTAGACATATATCAAGCGTACAGCATGATCGACCAAACCAGGAAACAGATCATAACGATGAGACAGGAGATAGAAGAGGAGTACAGTGTGTGGTATAAAGAGGGGTACAGTGTGTGGTATAAAGAGGGGTACAGTGTGTGGTATAAAGAGGAGTACAGTGTGTGGTATAAAGAGGAGTACAGTGTGTGGTATAAAGAGGAGTACAGTGTGTGGTATAAAGAGGGGTACAGTGTGTGGTATAAAGAGGAGTACAGTGTGTGATATAAAGAGGAGTACAGTGTGTGGTATAAAGAGGGGTACAGTGTGTGGTATAAAGAGGAGTACAGTGTGTGGTATAAAGAGGGGTACAGTGTGTGGTATAAAGAGGAATACAGTGTGTGGTATAAAGAGGAGTACAGTGTGTGGTATAAAGAGGAATACAGTGTGTGGTATAAAGAGGGGTACAGTGTTTGGTATAAAGAGGGGTACAGTGTGTGGTATAAAGAGGAGTACAGTGTGTGGTATAAAGAGGAGTACAGTGTGTGGTATAAAGAGGAGTACAGTGTGTGGTATAAAGAGGAATACAGTGTGTGGTATAAAGAGGGGTACAGTGTGTGGTATAAAGAGGGGTACAGTGTGTGGTATAAAGAGGAGTACAGTGTGTGGTATAAAGAGGAGTACAGTGTGTGGTATAAAGAGGAGTACAGTGTGTGATATAAAGAGGAGTACAGTGTGTGGTATAAAGAGGAGTACAGTGTGTGGTATAAAGAGGAGTACAGTGTGTGGTATAAAGAGGGGTACAGTGTGTGGTATAAAGATGAGTACAGTGTGTGATATAAAGAGGGGTACAGTGTGTGGTATAAAGAGGAGTACAGTGTGTGGTATAAAGAGGGGTACAGTGTGTGGTATAAAGAGGGGTACAGTGTGTGGTATAAAGAGGAGTACAGTGTGTGGTATAAAGAGGAGTACAGTGTGTGGTATAAAGAGGGGTACAGTGTGTGGTATAAAGATGAGTACAGTGTGTGATATAAAGAGGGGTACAGTGTGTGGTATAAAGAGGAGTACAGTGTGTGGTATAAAGAGGGGTACAGTGTGTGGTATAAAGAGGAGTACAGTGTGTGATATAAAGAGGGGTACAGTGTGTGGTATAAAGAGGAGTACAGTGTGTGGTACAGAGAGGAGCACAGTGTGTGGTATAAAGAGGAGTACAGTGTGTGATATAAAGAGGAGTACAGTGTGTG
The DNA here is from genome assembly GCA_033239005.1 of Lamellibrachia satsuma. Lineage (NCBI taxonomy): Eukaryota > Metazoa > Annelida > Polychaeta > Sabellida > Siboglinidae > Lamellibrachia > Lamellibrachia satsuma. The sequence continues at coordinate 1,253,530 of BSQZ01000091.1, forward strand.
GTATAAAGAGGAGTACAGTGTGTGGTATAAAGAGGAGTACAGTGTGTGGTATAAAGAGGAGTATAGTGTGTGGTATAAAGAGGAATACAGTGTGTGGTATAAAGAGGGGTACAGTGTTTGGTATAAAGAGGGGTACAGTGTGTGGTATAAAGAGGAGTACAGTGTATGGTATAAATATGCTTCATGTTTAGCCACACTTCTTGGTACATCCATCTCAGCATCAGGGACACCACGGTCGTCCTGACAGATGCAAAGAGCTAAAGCCCCCAGCACATCCCCACGGGAGCACTACCTGCGCAATCTGGCAATCCCGTTTTGTGACCACCTGTCTGCCGAATTCCACAATCGATTTAACCCAGAGAGCAGGAAGGGTATTTGTATTCTTGTTTTACTCCCCGGGATCATTACAGAGCCGGGAAATGTACAACATATTGTGGACGTTCTGGCAGTCAGACATGCTAAAGGTCTCTTCCTGCTAGCTGAGGTGAAGGAATGGCAGCGCTATTGGAGACCCACAGAGCACATACTGTCATCGTCCTCGCCTAACCTGGCTGAATGTCTCGAGCAGATGAAGACATCTTCCCGAACTTCCGCACCTTGTTGAGGATCAGTTGCACTGTTGTTGTGAGGCAGAGTGTTCGTTCTCCTGCCTGCGACGGGTCAATACCTACCTACACAACAGGATGGAGGAAGATTGGCTTTCTCGGCTCACAATGAAGAACATGAACCAAAACACGGAGATTGATCCGGAAACACCTCAAATCAGGTGTACTAATATAATCACAATGGAAAAGGCAACGTGTAGTGGAGCTTTGAGATCTCATTCAACTACTTTTAGCAGAATGTCTCCCGATTCAAATTCAGACCATGTATCGAATGGAACGCTTTATACAGAGTAACTTTAAAACGCAACAACAGTTTGGATAGGCTCTTGAGAGGGCAATCTAGCCCTTCGGAGTATTGGTTCATAATATGAACCAATACCCTCTTTGACTAAAAAAATGTGTTTAATAGTTTCTCGACCAGCCCCTTCTGATAGTGGTTCTGGATGATATAATAAAAGCAGCTAGGTTTCATATTACAGAAAGTCGTGGCATCAAGTTTGAATTGAGACAAGGTGTAATTGAAACTTATAATATATAATAAAACTATTAAACACATTTTTTTAGTCAAAGACGTGTTAGTCTCTTTGTGTGCAAAATACTTGAATTGTACTTGAATTGCACACATTGTCGTACGAATAAATATATATTTTAGTATTACTGCACTACCGCCCCTCTAGTTTGCAATAATGTCGATACAGAGTTAAGACGATTATGTGTGGTTTTAATCAATTTTAGCATACTCGATTTTGTTATTAAATATTTGCATTACTCCAGTTGTTTCAATATGCCAATAAATGGCACACGACAAATGTTCTTTTTGTTTGGACATTTTCAGACACACCGCATTTCCTTTGTTGGAATAGGCCTTCCTACAGGTGTAAACAGGCCTACCTACAGGTGTAAACAGGCCTACCTACAGGTGTAACTAGGCCTACATACAGGTGGAAATAGGCCTACGTACAGGTGTAAATAGGTCTACCTACATGTGTAAATAGGCCTACCTACAGGTGTAAATAGGCCTACTTACAGGTGTAAGTAGGCCTACCTACATGTGTAAATAGGCCTACTTACAGGTGTAAGTAGGCCTACGTACAGGTGTAAACAGGCCTACCTACAGGTGTAAATAGGCCTACCTACATGTGTAAGCAGGCCTGCCTACAGGTGTATATAAAACAACACCCGCTGCGTTTAGCCGAAACCCTAGACTCAAAAGCAGTTGCACCTCGTCTACTGTAAATTTGACATTTGAAGTTATACTTATGTGACGAATACAAGAAAATACATAGGACTACTTTATCACGATTTTTATATTTTCAGCAAATCCGTATTAAAACGGGAAATGGCCAAAGGCCGTATTCCTCCCAAAAATCCGCATTGTGTACGGAAAATTCGTACGATGTCGGCTATCTGACTATTGGGTTGATTTCATTAGTCCCTATCTCGCTTAAGACCAGATTATGGGTGTCCCAAATTGCACCATTTCAAGTCATTTGTGTAAAAAAGGTCAAACGTCGCACCCCCCTCTCTCGAGGCAGTTCACGCCTCGTTTCGCGCCTTCGGCGCTTCATACGTTACCTTGGACCCCCTTTTCTAAACCCTGGATCCACCCCTGTTACCTGATAGTGACATAGAAGAAGCAGATGTCTTGTGGGCCAAGTTTGAAGAACACTTACAGCCAAAAGTCAACTTCAGAGTAGTAAAGTATTGTCTACAATTGAATAGCTAAACCGAAGGTGAATCAATCGACGGTTATATGACACGCTGCAAATTGCAAGCGCTTACGTGTAAATTCAACCAGGCAGAGTTGAAAGAAAGGCTCTTTGGGCAGGTGATAGTGGGCACGAGGCTGCCTAACCTACAGAATGAACTGCTAGCAAAATATGAGAATTTGACACTATACCAAGCTTTGAACGTCGGAAGAAGACACGAAGCGTCGATCAGTAACATGTTTCAATTACGAGGAATGCCGACTGCGACTGATGTGTCCATCAAGAATTTGAATAAAAATAATTGTCACTCCTGCGGTAGATAGCATCACACGAAGGAAAGACCATTAGCAAGCATTTTGCAAGAAACATGGTCGTGGAAACTAGAAACCACGATCCAGGTCGAGAAGCAGGCATGACGAAAGATCATGGCAACGTCTGGAAGGCAAGAGACGTCTCTTAGATCTCTCTGCGACTGCGCCAGAGGATGTGGCCATTTTGTGCTTCAACCAAGTATGAACGCGGTTCGTAACATCTTGCATTCACAATCGCTTGATTCCATCTTCTCGAAATATGGTCTTGTATCCTGGTTAGTGGTCTAACCATGAGTAGTGATAAGTCTTGGGCATGTCTGTCGTGGTATGACTTCTGAGTGGGAATCATCTGAATGTCCTTAACCTTCTTCGGGTCTTCTCTTTTTGTGGTTTTCATCCTACATACAATTCCTGGCATTGGTCATTCCATACCCCGGGAACACAAATGGAAGATGTGACACTATTATTTACCACTGATGCCATTCCTTTAAATACATATACTTATCTCACCCTTTCCGGGTTGCTGGCAGGAGGGAAGCCCACAAATATCGGTGGCATTGGTAATTCCGTACTCGGGGAACATCAGGAGTTGTTAACTTTGGCGCCATTCCCCCAAATAAATCCCCCTTTTCTCATCATTTGGGGATTGCTGACAGGGGGAAGACCCCACCTAGAATTGCTGACATTTGTCATTTCATACGCAGGGGACTCAACTGGAACATTTGACACCGTTTTATCTCCTTAGCACCATTCCATCGAATAAGCGTCATTCCATTAAATAAGTGGCCCTTTTCTCACCCTTTGTGGGTTGCTGGCAGGGGGAAAGACCCACCTAATATTGTTAGAATTGGTCATTCCATACTCAGGGAACCCCAAGGGAACATTTGACACTGCTAAACCGTGGCACCATTCCCACAAATACATGTACATTTTCCCCCTTTACATGGGTGATTTCGGGGCACCCCCCCACACACACACCCTAGACCCAGCAGCAACGCATATTTGAGACGTCCGGGGTGGTTCATTCAGTCCATGGGGTCAAACCTTTTGGCATCGTTTACATAAATAAAGCTCCTGGCTCCCGGTTTAAACGCTCGTACATTCCAATATCAAATATGGGTCACACTGACAGAACTCTGGTGTTCGGGGCACCAACTTCCTTTAAACAGCTTTCAGTGGTGTCCCTCGTTGATTTTTCGGTAGAAGACGACAGCATCGTCTGCTGATGATGACGTCACTGGTTATACAGTTGACTAAATACAAACATTGATATGATAATGCTAGTTTTCCTTCTCTCTTTCTTCTTTTTAGGGTGGATAATGCCCTGTTGTCCCCACGGGATCACACATCGAATGTTTCTCCCCGTTATCGATGTAGCATATATTGTTGCGAAGGCGCTCACTGGGGCTGGTGACCACATAACATCTCTAACTTGGGCCAACGTTGGTTCAATGTATGCTGCTATATTGGTCCAATGTTGGCATGCCATAATTGGGCGAAGACTGGGATGTCCACATGGCCAATATTGGGCCAATCATGGCAACCCGATGCTTGGCCCACCACTGGACCAACATTGACATGTCAAGACTGGTCCATTATTTTACCAACGTTGGCCCAATATATGGCGTTATATTGGTCTAATGTTGGCCCATTGGTGGCATGCTAACACAACGGCCGCCGTTCAATTTCAGCATGACCCAATCTTGTACCAAGAGCACATAGCATTTCCACTTCGATTTGTCGAAATTCTCTTTGAGATGCTCAGCCACGAGGACGCATTGTACAGTTTTTCTACGTATACTTTACGTCACAAAATGGGCGCTCACGTAATGATGATGACAATGACGTTGGCGTATTAAAGTGGACATACGTAACGTATTAATTTAGTAGTTCCGTGATGTAGGTAGTCGGGAAGGTTTATAGTTGGAAGTCGTGGCCACAAAGAACATGTTCGGCGCGGTTGAGACCGCGAGAGCTGTGCTCACGTTGCTACTTAATACCGTCTTGGCACTACCTCTATCAGGTATGTTTGCATAAACGTACCTCATTACGCGTGCACGTTCATGCAATTGTAAATAAACGCACATAAAAATGCACAAAAAGAAATTGACAAGTCAACACGCGTAATTAATAAGTCAACACGTTTATATGCGCACCACAATCAGCAAAACTAACTGTCAACATGTCGCACTGTAGTTATGCGATATCCCAATTTCCCAATTTGGTCGGAAAGATGAACTTTGGTGTATTTTGCAGTAAACCAATACTCGTCTTCATGCTTTAACCACTGCTCATCTAACCCTCCCTTGTGTGGCTCAACCAACCCTCCCTTGGTGGCTCAACTAACCCTCCTTTGTGTGGCTCATCTAACCCTCCACTATGTGGCTCATCTAACCCTCCTTTGTGTCGCTCAACTAACCCTCCCTTGTGTCGCTCAACTAACCCTCCCTATTGTCGCTCAACTAACCCTCCCTATTGTCGCTCAACTAACCCTCTTTTATGTGGCTCATCTAACCCGCCTTTATGTGGCTCATCTAACCCTCCTTTGTGTCGCTCAACTAACCCTCCCTTGTGTCGCTCAACTAACCCTCCTTTGCGTCGCTCAACTAACCCTGCCTTGTGTCGCTCAAATAACCCTCCCTTATGTGGCTCATCTAACCCTGCCTTGTGTCGCTCAAATAACCCTCCCTTGTGTGGCTCATCTAACCCTCCCTTGTGTGGCTCATCTAACCCTCCTTTGTGTCGCTCAACTAACCCTGCCTGGTGTCGCTCAACTAACCCTGCCTTATGTGGCTCATCTAACCCTCTTTTGTGTCGCTCATCTAACCCTCCCTTGTGTCGCTCAACTAACCCTGCCTTATGTGGCTCATCTAACCCTCCCTTGTGTCGCTCATCTAACCCTCCCTTGTGTCGCTCAACTAACCCTGCCTTGTGTGGTTCATCTAACCCTCCCTTGTGTCGCTCAACTAACCCTGCCTTATGTGGTTCATCTAACCCTCCCTTGTGTCGCTCAACTAACCCTCCCTTGTGTCGCTCATCTAACCCTCCCTTGTGTCGCTCAACTAACCCTCCCTTGTGTCGCTCATCTAACCCTCCCTTGTGTCGCTCAACTAACCCTCCCTTGTGTCGCTCAACTAACCCTCCCTTGTGTCGCTCAACTAACCCTGCCTTATGTGGCTCATCTAACCCTCCCTTGTGTCGCTCAACTAACCCTCCCTTGTGTCGCTCATCTAACCCTCCCTTGTGTTGCTCAACTAACCCTGCCTTATGTGGTTCATCTAACCCTCCCTTGTGTCGCTCAACTAACCCTCCCTTGTGTCGCTCAACTAACCCTCCTTTGTGTGGATCATCTAACCCTCCCTTGTGTGGTTCATCTAACCCTCCTTATGTGGCTCATCTAACCCTCCCTTGTGTCGCTCATCTAACCCTCCCTTGTGTCGCTCAACTAACCCTCCCTTGTATCGCTCAACTAACCCTCCCTTGTGTCGCTCAACTAACCCTCCCTTGTATCGCTCATCTAACCCTCCCTTGTGTCGCTCACCTAACCCTCCCTTATGTGGCTCATCTAACCTTCCTTTGTGTCGCTCATCTAACCCTCCCTTGTGTGGCTCAACTAACCCTCCTTTGTATCGCTAAACTAACCCTCCCTTGTGTGGCTCAACTAACCCTCCTTTGTGTGGTTCAACTAGCCCCGTCTTGACAATTAAGCTTTTATAATTAACTTCTCATTAACGCGCGAAGTGAAACTAATCGTCTTACCAGTGCATGGTTAAACCATTATGTAACTGCACGGTCAATAAAGTCTGGTCACATGCTTTGATAATGTCGAACAGTTTCCCTAACCATCCAAACCCAGACTTTAACTCGCATGTTTTGACCGTTGTGACAGATGGCACCCAATGGTACGTCAACCGTGTTCTAATGCCACGTTGAATCGCAAGGTGGCAGGAAATAACTGTCGCTGCTGTAGTTTCCTATGGTTCAATTAACATTGCTTTGCGGTATTATGTACACACGCACGCACGCACGCACGCACGCACGCACGCACGCACGCACGCACGCACGCACGCACGCACGCACGCACGCACGCACGCACGCACGCACGCACGCACACACACACACACACACAAACACATATCACACATACACTACACATGGGCGGACCGAGGGGGTGTCCGTATCCCCCTATAGTACATATTTCTAAACACAGATGGATGCTTGTTGCCAGTGCATTTTAACATGATTTAACAAGATTGCCATCTCGAACAACAAGTTCCAGATGGCAAGTGGACAAGGAAGCCATTGGCTTATCGAAAGTCCAACAATTTTCTCATCTATGTGTAGCCCGCCCTTATCAGGTATCTGTCAATTCTATTTTTAAACATATTCACACTACTAGCATTAACACAATCATTTGGCAGTTTGTTCCATTCATTTATCATCCTCTGTGAGAATGAGTACTTTCTCATGTCCAACCTACACCGCTCCTTAACTAATGCTGCTTTGTGTCCTCTGGTTCTACTGCCTTCTTTAAGTTTGAAGAACATATTCCTATCAACATCCTCATAATCGTTCACTATTTTAAACACTTCTATTTGGTCTCCTCTTAGTCTCCTGGTCTCTAGTGTTGTCAAACCACATTGTAATAAGCGACTTTCGTAACTAAGGTCTCTTAATTCTGGAATCATCTTAGTTGCTTTTCGTTGTATTCTTTCTAGCTTATCTATGTCTTTTTTACGATATGGCCTCCATGCTTGAATACAATATTCCAAATGTGGTCTAACTATTGCTCTGTACAGGGGTACAATTAGATGTTTCTCATTATACGTGATAGTTCTCCTAATTAGCCCTAGAATTTGATTTCCTTTCAAAGCAGCAATCCCACATTGCTCTGAAACTTTCATGTCAGCATTAAATGTTACTCCTAAATCCTTTTCTTGTGTGGTTCTACCTAGTACAACATCCCCCATTTTATATTCCTCACCCATATTTCCATGTCCTATGTGTATACATTTACACTTCCCAAAATTGAATAACATTTGCCATTTTTCTGATCATTTAACTAATTTTTCTAGATCATCCTGTAAACTTTGTTTATCTGCATCATTAGTAACCTTTCTGAATACTTTTGTGTCATCTGCAAATTTGAGTACTTTGCTAGATATGTCATCCTCCAAATCAGTTATATATATATATTAAAAACACGGATCCCTGTGGTACCCCACTCAAAACAGATTTCCAGTTTGAAATCTTACCATCTACTATTACTCTCTGTCTTCTGTGTGTAAGCCACTTTTCTATCCAGTTGATTACATCATTGTCTATACCATGGGCTTTTAGTTTAAGTAACAATCTTTGATGTGGCACTTTATCGAAAGCTTTCTGAAAATCTAAGTAGACAACATCCACTGGTGACCCGTGATCTACCCACTTTGTAATTTCTTCTAAAAAACATAAGAGATTGGTTAGACATGATCTGGCTTTTAGGAATCCATGTTGAGATTAATTTTCTGGCTTCTTCCTCGATCCCTTCTTAAACAGCGGCATAATGTTTGCTTCTTTCCATTCTGAAGGAACTACTCCTTCTTCTAGTGACAAGTTAAATAAGTTTGCAAGTGGTGTACTAATTTGATCAACAATTTCCTTTAGCAGTTATGGTGGTATCCCATCAACTCCAGTTGATTTATTATCTTTCATCTTCTTAATTTTCTTTGCTATCATTTCAGGAGTTACAAATAACTGCCCTAAATGTTCTGATGTATTGCCCTCAAATTTAATAACTGGAACTGGAAGTGAGCTGATATCTTATGTGGTAAAAACTGAGCTGAAATACTCATTCAGGACCTCTGCCATTTGGAACCCATCTGAAATTATGTTTTCACTGTTGTTTTCCAGTGGTCCGACCTTATCTCGAACTTTCTGTTTACTCCTTACATAAGCATAGAAACTCTTGCTGTCGTTTTCTATATTACCTGCCAATTTTTGTTCAAAGGTTCTTTTAGATTTTCTAATTTCAGTTGTAGCTAGGTTAAGTGCCTCTTTGTAGTTGGTGTAGTCTTCTACATTTCCAGTGTGTTTATAGACCTTCCACGGCATCGGTTTGTGAGCAATTTTTCTAATAGCTTCTTTTGACAGGTGTTTTTTCCTGGATCTTTTCCCTTGTTTTCTTAATGGAATAAATTTCTCAATAATGCCCTCAATCTCATATTTTAAACAAGTCCAGCATTCTGTTGCTGTCTTGTTCTTCAGCAAGTTATTCCAATCTATATTTGCTAGATATGTTCTCATCACTTTATATTTGCCTTTGTTGAAGTTCCTCCTCCATTGTTTTTTATATGTATTCCCTGTTTTTACTTTTATATTAAAATGGATTTGGCTATGGTCACTTGAACCCAAAGGTTCGTGTACTTTAACATTGTCAACTAATTCATTTTGAGAAGACAAAATTAAATCTAACACATTCCCACCTCGGGTTGGTTCCAAGACATGTTGAGTAAGGAAACAATCCTGTGTTAGAGGTAGAAACTGATGGTCGTCACCTCCAGCACTCTCTAATGATTCCCATTGTATATGGCCATGGTTAAAATCACCCATTATAACACATTCTCCCTTGCTCACCTCCCTTATCGCCTTTAGTAATTTTACATCTTCCTCTTGTCCTATGTTAGGACTACGATAAACTACTCCTATTGTTAATGTTGAGTTCCTGGTAACTATGTTACACCAAATTGTTTCCACACTATCTGCTTCACTTTTCAGTGTAATTTCATATGCTTGGATAGATTCTTTAATATACAAAATTACTCCACCTCCCCTTCTTTCTCGTCTATCCTTCCTAAACACTACATAGCCTGTCAGTGCTAACTCAGCATCTACTATATCTTCATTTGCCCATGATACTGTGATGCCTATTACATGAGGATCAATATCTGCTACCATAATGTCTAACTCACTTTTTTTATTTACTATGCTCCTGGCATTTAAGCACACACATTTAAGTTCATTGTCTGAAATTATTGGTGAACATTTCTTTGGATGTGTATTTGTAGTAGTACTCCTTTGAGTTTTCTCTGTCAGTTCCCCCTGTGTTCCCCATTTGTGTTAGTAGATTTCCACTGGTCAACAGGTGTTGTCATGTTTGTAGACCAGTGTGAGAGACAATCGCCTTAAGTTTAAACCTATAGTAAAGTTTGTTATTCTCTGAGAAATGCAGAATAAATCAGTGAGAAGCCGTCGCCATAACGCCACCCACCTCCACGCTGACGAGAATCAGGGGGACGTATTTGGCAATACCGCCGTACAGGCGCCGAAGCACATCCAGAAGAAGATCATGTCCGAAATGTCAAAAGTTTTACTCTGGTGGTTTGGAGGTGTTAACATAACTCTACTCTGGTGGTCTCTCTTTGCTGTCCATCGTTTTCGATGATGACATCAATGAAGGGGGGCATCCTTGTGCTTTGCTCTTCGGTGAGAATTTAAGCCTATTTATGCCACAAAACCTCTGCCGCAGTCATCGCAGAATACGGTAGGTATAGAAGCACCTAGAAGGCCATGCCGATGATTATGCTCATGTTGAGATTTTTTAGTTAACTTTTCTTCTATATGCATCTTTCCCTGATGTATGGCCCGCCTCCACTTTTGTCTGTCATGCGCAATAGATTCCCATGTGTTTACAGGGATGTGTGTTGTTTTGGTATGTCTTTTTAGCACATATTTGTACCTCAAACGTTGTCCACCACGAAGGCGTTTCCCGCTGGATAATTCCCCATAGAACACCGTCTTTGGGAGTCTATCGCTGCTCATTCGGGTAACATGTCCAGTCCAGCGGAGTTGGGATGCAGTCAGAATGGCTTCTATACTTGACATGTTGGCCTGTCTCAACACGTCTGTATTTGAAATGTGGTCTTTCCATGATATCCGAAGGATTTGTCGTAGATGCCGGAGATGCACTTGGGAAAGTTTTCTGATGTGGCGACGGTAGAGAGTATACGTCTCAGCTGAGTACAGTAGTGTTGGCAGTACAACCGCCTTGTACACCTGGCACTTTGTGGAGATTGCAATGCCATGTTGTGACCATACTCGCTTCCAAAGTCCTCCAAAGGCTCCTGAGGCAGCACGTATACGGTTGTTCATTTCCATGTCGATGGTGTTGTCAGATGCAATCGTGCTGCCCAAGTATGTGAAGTCATTGACTGACTTTAGTGGGGTGCATAGATTTCAATGTGTGGACTGGTTGAAGTTTGTCCAGGTGGAGGTTGGTGGAGTGGTTGGATGGAGCTGTTCACATAAATCTACTCTGGTGGTATGGAGATGTTAACACAACTCTACTCAGGTGTTATGGAGGTGTTCACATAACTCTACTCAGGTGATATGGAAGTGTTCACACAACTCTACTCAGGTGGTATGAAGGTGTACACATAACTCTACTCTGGTGGTATGGAGGTGTTCACATAACTCTACTCAGATGGTGTGGAGGTGTTCACATAAATCTACTCAGGTGGTATGGAGGTGTTCACATAATTCTACTCTGGTGATATGGAGGTGTTAACGTAACTCTACTCATGTTGTATGGAGGTGTTCACATAACTCTACTCAGGTGGTGTGGAGGTGTTCACATAACTCTACTCTGCTGGTATGGAAGTGTTCACATAACTCTACTCTGGTGGTATGGAGGTGTTCACATAACTCTACTCTGGTGGCATGGAGGTGTTCGCGCAACTCTACTCAGGTGGTATGGAGGTGTTCACATAATTCTACTCTGGAGGTATGGAGGTGTTAACATAACTCTACTCAGGTGGTATGGAGGTGTTCACATAATTCTTCTCTGGTGGTATGGAGGTGTTAACATAACTCTACTCAGGTGGTATGGAGGTGTTCAACACGATTACACAAGTTCAAACTAGAACTGATGTGGTTTTCAAGACAATCATGGGTCTAGGCGTGAATATGCAAAAAAACGTGAATTTGTGAAATATTTAACATATCTAAACAAAACGCATTCATGGTATTCGGGTTATATTCCGTTTTCATCTAAATCCAAAACTTGTTGGGGGATCATTAATAATTAAATAATTATTAATTAACTTCCATGTGCCTATGTCCTCGGGTACCTGAGCTCAGAGGCGCAACAAAACAGAATCATGAAGCATAATCGTGAACAGGGACGCGCAAAAGTCATTATCAGAACGAGAGACAACCGAAGATTAGTGGTTGAAATGCAATTTGGAATAAATATGTCTTGAGTTTTTTTCGGAAGATATCTATAGCTAGGCGTAGCGACAGAGAAAGCACGTTTGTCAAAGTTAAGTTTTGTTTTAGGCACAATAAGTTGTGTAATTGATGATCTGAGCTGCCTAGGGATATTTGAAAGATGCAGGAGACTAGCCAAGTAGGGTGGTTGTTGTGTAGATAGAGCACGATGTGTAAGAATGGACAGCTTAAAATTAATTCGATAAGTAACAGGGAGCCAGTGTAACTATATAAGTAGTGGGAGTGATGGTGAAAACCTAGACGCCATGAGAACCACATGTGCCAGACAATTTTGTATCCGTTGGAGTTTAGCCAAGACTCTTTTAGAAATGTTATTTAGTGGTGAATTACAATAGTGAAGGCGGCTACTAATTAGTGCTGTTGATATTGTTTTAGCAGTAGATATAGATAAATGACGCCGAATTCGACGGAGATCACGTATATGATAGAAACAGGATTTGCATACTTGAGAAATATGCTGACGAAAGTTGAATTCTCTGTAAAAATATAACGCACAGTATCTGATGGGAATATATCACTGCCAAGCAGTTTAACTGAAAAATGGCTGCTGACCCTTTTTCGTTGTTGCTTAGCGCTAATAATAATAAGGTATGTTTTGTCTGGATTAAACTTCAGCTTAATCGATTCCAATCAAAACAAGAAGTTAATGAGACAGTCACTTAAAGTCGAAACAGATTCTTGTGTATTTGATTGTGAAAGTGATATGTAAACATGTCTGTCGTCAGCATACAGGTAATGACTGATATTATGTGTAGTAATGACTTGGCTGAGAGACGTATTATATACGCTAAATAGAACAGGGCTAAGGACGAATGGAAGGTGTTGTGGACAAGATAGTGTGCTAGATGTGTTAATGCCTTGTGGCAGTCTGAAAAATATGATTTGAACCACCGAAGAGCTGTGCCAGAATGTCTATGAAGGAGTTGTAATAGGATTAAATGACCAGTCGTATCGAAAGCAGCTGAGAGATCTAGTAAAGTGAGTGCTGTGACTTTGCTACTGTCCATGTTATCAACTATATCATTGTGCATCTTGAGAAGAGCGGTTTCGGTAGAGTGGAATCATGTATATGCAGACTGTAGATCACTTGATAAGTGATGTTTATAAATATCTCAATGAAGGCGATTACCAACATTATTTTCCAATTTCCTTTTGACAGAAACCTGAGATTGGAAATAGGACGATAATTCTTTAGATAATTTGTACACACAGTTTGTTTTTAATAAGAGGATTTACAAGAGCTTGTTTGAAATCCTGTGGAATAACTCCGCCTTGTATTGAAAGGTTTATGATAGTAATAATTGGAAAGATGAGTTGATTGACGCAACTTTTTAGTAGAAGTATTGGAATGATCAATGATTGTATACTAGCAATTTAGTTGGTGTCCCGGGGGGGGGTAACAGTGTCAAATGTCATAATGTGATATCGCTTGTAAGTATATGAGTCCAATGTGGAAATGAGAGTACGTTGTAGTTTTGTTTAAGAAAACATGGAAAATAGTATTGAACGCTGCTAGAAGTATTGATCGGTAAGCCACAAAGCAAAAAGAAGGGTCTACTGTTTTCATAGAAATATTAATTGTAATTTTGTGAACAATATGAAATTTTCCTGAATAACTTTTAGCATTGGTTTCGATGGGAATATTAATCAATCAACTTCAAAGCTGATATATTTCTAACGACATTGGTTGGTAAAAATATATGGAAGCTTGTTTGCTGGTGCCAAACCGTGTGTAAAACATATCCCTGCATTACTCTTTTTGGCACAAACTCATTAGCGGACGGGTATTTTTTATTCTGGTCATATCCCAATTCATAAATAATTGTACAGGCAGCAAAACATTATCAAAAGGGGGACCGTCTCAAAATTATGGTACTATATTCGCATGCCACAAACCCGGAAGTGAAACAGTAATCCGTCCCCATAAATGTTATTAGATTTCAGATGCCCTGTTTTCTTTGACCAGTGAGTGCACTGCTATTCGCTAGACGGCGCCATACACGACGACAGTTTTCAGGTTCCGCTGCACTTGCTGCGCCTGCAGGAGCAGACAGGGAGTTCGAAAACCGAGATGTTAACGAGCTATGGATGAAACGAAGCAAACTGTGGGTTGCCTCTGTTATGGGACTGACAGTCGCGGTGTTGCTGCTCATGGCGTACGAAGTCGGTCGTTGTGTCGACAGCCGGCGGCGTAACAGAACCGATGCTAGATGCTGACGACGTACACCGACCGACGCCATTGTTTGGGCCCCGATCAAAGACACTCTGCACAATGTCAATACACGTTGGCTGCAATTGACAGCTTTGCGGGGTTGATACACTATAAACAAGCTATTTTGTTGAACGCTTCCGTTCATATGATCTTCGTTGTTTGTTTGTAATTATTGTTAATCGTTGTTGCAGACTCGTGCATTGTTGTATGTCTATACACAGGGAGTTGTGGCAGGGGTATCAACCCCACACCTCTCACCTCCCGTCTCCTTTTCTGTGGGGCTAATCTCTCACCTCCCGCCATTTTTGCGAGTCCACTTCCCACTAATTCTACCGCCCACCTCCCACGTATTGTTGAGGCCAACCTCCCACCGATTTATCAGACCAACCTCCCAACGCCAACTTACTGCCCCCCCATCTATCTCTCCGCGTGCATGCGTGTGTGCATGCGTACGTGTGCATGAAGCCATGTACAAGTGCAATGGAACGCAGTTTATTAACCACCCGTATTGTATGAAGGCCACATTAGAACCTACCTCAGAATCAATAACTCACCTTCGACTGGTGTCACGCAGTAATTACATGTTACGTTAACAAGGAGTTGAAGCTTGACTTTGTTAATATAACCTATTTCTTTCTAATCGCGGCAGTAATTAGTAGGTTTTGCATAAATAGGAGTATATTGACATCATGACACACGTGACATGACGAACAGGAATATGCTGACATCATGACACACGTGACATGACGAACAGGAATATGCATGACATAGTCGACATGACGAACATAAATGACATGTTGAAGTCTTGATATGCTACACGAATCCGAACGTGTTGTCATCATGCCATTCGTTACATCACTAATATGAATGTTGATACTTTGACATACGTAACATCACTAACATAAATATGTTGACATCTTGACATGCATTACATCACGAATAGGAATGTGTTGAAATTTTGACACACGTAACGTCACGAATAGGATTATTATTTTTTGTTGTTTCGTTTCGTTTCATCTCGGCACAGGCAGGGGTATCAATCTTATCGTAACGATTAATGGAACGCTAAAGCTTGGCATGCACTATAAGACTTTTTGCGCCGGAAATCGGGAGTAGCATTAGAAGTAATGTTAGAGTAGCCATGTGTGCAGTGTGCAGTGTGCAGTGTGCAGTGTGCACCCATACCTAGAGACATTCATATTATCGTTATATTACTTTACAAATGCAATTTCTTGGATATCGTTTTTACATATAACATTTCAGAAAAGGCACACAGATAACACATGTTCGGCTGATGTAATAAGATTTACATCCAAGGTAAAGGAACAGATGGAAAGTTGACAAGCAAGCCATTGGCGTATCGAGAGTCCAATATTTTTAATCTATGTGTAACCCGCCCTCCTGAGATATGTGTCAACCGTGTTTTTAAACATATTCACGCTGCTAGCAGTTACAAAATCTGTAGACAATTTGTTCCATTCATTTATTGTCCTCTGTGAGAACGAGTGCTTTCTGATGTCCAATCTACACTGATCCTTTACTAATGTTACCTCATGTCCTCTTGATTTACTATCTTTGAGTTAGAAAAAATATTTCTATCAATATTTTCATACCCATTTAATATTTTAAAACCTTAAATTTTATCTCCTCTTAACCTCCTTATGTCTACGGTTACTAAACTACATTCTTTTAGGCGTTCTTCATAACTAAGGCCTCTCAGTTCTTGAATCATTCTAGTTGCTCTCCTTTGTATTCGTTCAAGCGTAGCTGTGTCCTTCTTACGATATGGTCTCCAAACTTGTATGAGGGCCAACTATTGCTTTATACAGATATATAATTAGCTTTTTTCCTTGTATGTTATATTTCTCATAATCAACCCAAGAATTTGATTACCATTTGAAGCTGCAATACCACACTTCTCTGAAACTTTCATTTCAGCACATATTGTTACTTATATGTCTTTTCATTTACTAGAATTACATCTCTCATTTTATAGTTTACATACAAGTCCTGTGTCCTGTGTGTAGGCATTTACAATTCCCCATTTAACTAATTTGTCTAGATCGTTTTGTAAATGTAGTTTATCACCATCATTGTTAACTTTTCTAAACATCTTAGTGTCATCCGCAATTTTTGTTTACGTTTCCTCTTCTATTATCGTATATATATATATATATATATATATATATATATATATATATATATATATATATATATATATATATATATATATATATATATATATATATATATATATATATATATATATATAATCCTTGTTAGGCATGTCTTTCTGTCAGTCAGCCATTTTTCTATCCAGTCGATTACGCCATCCCTGATACCATGTGCTTTAAATTTAAGTAGTAATCTTTGATGTGGCACTTTGTCGAAAGCTTTCTGAAAATAAAATTAGATCCCTCGTCTACCCACTTAGTGATGTCTTCCAAAAAACAAAACATATTTGTTAAGCATGAACTCGCTTTTAGGAATCCATGTTGAGATATATTTAATAATTTATGCCTAACAAGGAATTCCACCATATGGTCTTTAATTTACCTCGCTAATAATTTACAAATCACTGATGTCAAACTGTAATTATCTGACATATTTCTCAAACTTTATAAATAATAGTATGACGTTTGCTTCATTCCATTCGTGTCTCAACCTCTCATCTCTCACCTGTCTTGGGGGCCAATCTCCCGTCTCCTTGTTTGTGTGGCCAATCTCTCACCTCCCACCATTTTTGCGAGTCCACCTCCCACCAATTCTACTGCTAACCTCCCACCTATTGTTTAGGCCTAAACTAATCCAATAGTTAATGTTGAATTTCCTGTAACTGTATTGCACCAAACAGCTTCATCGCAATCAGGTTCACTTTCTAATTTTATTTCGTAAGCCTGAATAGATTCTTTAATATATAAAATAACTCGCCCCTTCTTCCTATTCGATCTCTCCTAAACATTACGTATCCTGTCAGTCCTAATTTAGCATATGTTATGTCTGTGTTGGTCCATGATTCGGTAATACCAATTCTGTGAGGGTTAATGTCTTCTACCATGATGTTTAATTCGTTTTTCTTATTTACTATGCTCCTTGCATTTAAACACACGCATATATAACCAGCTTCAGAAATGTTTTCCGGATATTGTGTTACTAGTTTGTTCGTATCTTCTCCTGTTTGAAGCACTTCTAGGTAACCACATGCGCTTCTAGTTTAATCAATGTTTGCTACCGAAAATATTGTTGATGCTATCCATGGCACTGTCTACTGCTCCTGAGAGTTCATCCGCAAACACTGACTGCACCCTTTACACTTAGGTGAATCCCATCCCTCATGAACATATCAGCCGTCCCAACAAAACATCCCCAAATCCACAAATCCAGCTTCCTCTTCCCCACGTAGCTGCTGAAATAGCAGTTAAATTGCCATCCTCCAGCAATGTTCCCATTACTGGCGAAATCTCTGACAGAAGTTTCTGTTCAACCCGTGTTTGCTTCAGTGTCCTAACTATGGAAGTTATTAGTCCTTATGTGTACTAAAATAGATTCTCCCTTGCCACGACCCAATATTTTTTCACCCTGTCTATTACCCTAAATTTTTGCCCCTGGAAAGCGAACCACCACGTCGTCCACCTTGTTTAGGGCTCTACCAGTCTTACTATCTATCCTAACTTCCTAACTTCGCTCCCGCCGCCTTCCCTCCCGTCTCCCTCCTTCCAGTCTCTTTCGTTCCCAGCTCCTTCGCTCTTGTCTCCTACGCTCCAGTCTCCTTCGCTCCCGTCTCCTATGATCCCGTCGCCCTCCCCTCGTCGCCTTCCCTCCAGTCTCAGTCCATCCAATCTTCTTACAACCCTCCCCCCCCCCACTTTACCACCCACTGCCCCCCTCCACCGGAAACACTGGCACAACCCACATCTTCCCTTCCCACCAATGCCAAAACTAGCTGCCTCAGCCAGTCCATCTCCACCTCTAGTTCCTTCATCTTCGCACATCCCGTTCACTGAAAACTAAACTATCCGCCTGAACCTCAGCCCACGACTTCTCACACCGGACTTGTCAAAGTCTACCCAGTTGCTACATCTCCTGCATGCTGAATGCCTGGTGGCCTTTACGTACCGTTTGCACGGCGCCATCACATAATTTAGATCATGTTAGATTAATGTTGTTTATAATGTTCTCGCCTTGCAACATTAACATTGAATTAGGCTGTTTTCTGTGTTCAAAAGAACACTTTTGGCTGGATTATTTAGGTTTTAATTTAATTTTGGTTAACTATGTTCTATCTGCTAAGCTCGCATGAGCCCAAAAAGCCTGCCACCTAGCGAATACGCAGAACACTATGTAAACAAAACAATAAGATTCAGTGTGTACCAACTTACGCTATCATCATTTTAACAAGATTTGACAAGATTTGCCATCCAAGTCAAAGGCCCATATGGCAAGTGAACAAGGAAGCCATTGGCTTATCGAGAGTCATTCCTGCTGTTTTTACTACTACTGTGTCAAATATTACGTTATGTGCATAATGTTTGTAAATTTATCACTTTATGTCACACACACTCACGCACGCACGCACGCACGCACGCATACACGCACACGCACACGCACACACACACACACACACACACACACACACACACATATATTCAACAATGTAAGCGATAGTTTGATAAACCAAAATTAATATACCAATCTGTTGCAAGAACATGTTTTTGGGACTAAGGTACTCTAAAATACTGCCTCTGATTTACTTTTAGCAAAAACTGTTTCTTAATATAATTATGTCAATAGTTAATTTAATTATTTTCTATCTACTCAGCTTATATTCTGCTTCTAAGGAGTGTTTGCCTGCGAATAAATTAAGGACTTCATTCGCGAACTGTAAACAAACAACCCCTTTATCACTCGCTGAATTTGCGCTACCTCAAAAATACTCCGTCTGACTAAATGTTAACAAAACGGTTTCTCGGTATATGTCTATGACAAGCTTATAGTATAATGTATATGTAATAGTAATGCTTATTCTAATCAATATCCCACTCTTTCTGATAATTCACAAACAAACCCTATTATCGCTCGGTGACTTCCCTGCCGGAGTCCGGGACTTACGTTAAATACTGCCTCTGACTATATGTAAAAAATATGTTTCTTTAATATATGTTTATGATAAGTTTATGTATGACATATATGTAATAGTAATACTTGTTCTAATCAATATTCCACGCTTTTTCTGACAATTCACTGCACCAAATTCAAACCACTGATACTCCAAGATCCTCCCGCTCCAAATGGATGCATTTTTCTATGATGATAAATCTAATGATTTTGTGCCAAAACCGAGTGTCTGATAGTTGTATTCACAAATTGAGCGCAACCTAGGTTATGACGGTATGGGCATTAACATTTGGCATAATTGAATGAAGTCATCAACGGCCAACATGAATCGATACAACCGTCGCTTTCTCCTACAACATTTGTCAGCTGCACACGCAAAGCGACTGGAAAATGAATCAATGAGGACCAGTAATGATACAGTTGTCATCTTTGATCGGATTCACCCCAACGAATATGGAATTGAAATCTACCCGAATGCAGCATCAAACATTCAGACGCGTTGCTGAGTCATGTTTTCGGCAAACACAGCTTGTTTCGATATATCGAATTGCAAATGCAAGAAACATGTGTTGTTCAGTATAAACAACGTATTTCCTAACTCCGATTATTCGAACATTTTACACGTATTGGATTGCAACTCGTGAATGTTGTTAAATCTGGAAAGAACCACTGTTTATACTAGGATGGTCAAATGCTCACTTGTATGTAGCTTAGGTTTCGTAGCTTCCATTTACATGCTGTTAGCTAATGGAAACTACGAACTTGCCGATTCATAGCGTCATCACAAGGAAGCGTTAAATGGAAATCGTACGCATATATACAATATCCGTGTAAGCTACATTAACTGTTAAGACGACTGTCCGAGTTACAGTTTCAATCAATCCAACCATCTTGTATCGACATACGTGACGCCATTGCAATTTGCAATTGTGTTTTCGAGATGATGTGTCATCTGCAAGGAGTTAGCGCTCGCACGATTCGCAAGTGTAATTACTTCGTGTGTAATACCACACGCCTGCTGGTCCGTACAGTTAGGCCGCTATATATGTAAAGGAAGACACACGTGTCGTGGCAGTTTAAATATAAATATATGCACTGCCCGAAACCTCTGTCAACGAGGAAGCACCCAGACGTGTTAACACATTTACGTATCTCGGGAAGATGGCTTCATCTGAAGCTGAGGTAGCACACTGCTTTCAAATCAGCATACAGAACCTTCGGCAGCTTGCACAAACGTATCTGGTAACAAGATGGAAAAGTAACATCAACCAACACAAAAGTCTACTGTGCAGTGGGACTGTCTGCACTGCTTATACTCAATATAGGCTCTTTCTCTCTCTCCCCCCTCTCTCTCTCCCTCTATCTCTCTCATCTCTCTCTCTCTCTCTCTCTCATATCTCTCTCACTTCTCTTTCTCACATCTCTCTCTCTCCTCTCTCTCTCTCATCTCTCCCTCTATCTCCCTCATCTCTCTCTCATCTCTCTCTCTCTCCCTCCCTCTCATCTCTCTCTCTCTGTCGACTCTCTCTCTCTCATCTCTCTCATCTCTCTCTCTCTCCCTCTCATCTCTCTATCTCATCTCTCTCTCATCTCTCGCTATCTCACTAACTCACTCTCTCTCTCATCTCTCTCTCTCTCTCATCTCTCTCGCATTTCTCTCTCTCATTTCTCTCATCTCTTTCATCTCCCTCTCTCTCACTCTCTCTCTCTCTCTCTCATATCTATATCACCTCTCTCTCTCTCTCTCTCTCTCTCACACATCTCTCTCTCATCTCTCTCTATCTCTATCATCTCTATCTCTCTCTCTCTCTCTCTCTCTCTCTCTTATATATATATATATATATATATATATATATATATATATATATATATATATATATATATATATACATTTCATCTCTGTCCCTCTGTCTCTCTGTTTCTCTGCCCCTCTATCTCTCTCTGTCGCTCTCTCGCTATATATATATATATATATATATATATATATATATATATATATATATATATATATATATATATATATATAGATATATATATATATATATATATATATTTACTCTATATATGCGCCATATAAACAAACTGACGAGCTATCATACGGCATACTGTGTTCCAAACACTGTTCCACAAGAGCAAGCATCCCATACGAGGAAACTCTTACGCTTATCATAGCAATTCATAAGGACATGTCATGTGGTCTATATGCTAAAACATCGGCTGCCAAAAAGTTTTCGCTTGTGAACTTAG